>CM051701.1:23915831-24140831 GCA_028022725.1 Lycodopsis pacificus | reverse complement strand
TCCCCCGTCTGTCACGGTGTGTGAAAACCTAGCTCGAGTAAGGAAACTTGTCAGAATACTCATATTTGATTGGCTGAGCTGCATCACGTGATGTGATTTACAACGCATTGGTCGGTGTGTTTCCTGCACCGCTGAACAAGTGCCGTAACAGCTGAATAAAGTACAAACTCGCTGCCTAATAGATATGATTCCGAAATATCGATTTTAGGTCCTCGGTCCGGATCGCGGTCCGCCAGTTAGAGACCCCTGCACTACATGTATCCTAAATATCTTTCCCATTAGCCTATTTTCTCATTGCACAACTACTGTCTTCCTCAGTTGCTCTGCTTCCAGCGCAGCTTGTTTTAAGTAGAGCTTTTATCCAATCAGATTTCACCTCTGTGCTGTCTCTAAGTAAAAAAATCTGCACAGAGGCCTTCAGAATTACAAGTGAATCCCTTTGCAGTTTCAGTAAATGGAGATGATATTGTTGATTGTCATAGTCTACAACCAATCAGATCTTTAGTTTGACGTGTTGGGCGTATTCTTTGACGTGTCAGAGCTTCTAGCTGGCCTACAAGTACGTAAGCATTAGCATTCGGCTTGATTGGTCAGTGGGCTAGCGTGACTGTTGTGAAACTAGCTAGCAGAACTTTGTAGTAGTAAAAGTTAAAGGTTAAATATACGTAAGAAGTTTTTACGTGACATTACATTTTTAGCGTTTTGGCATGTTGGGCGGTAACAATCCCAATATCTGCTGCCTCTGTCAAGCGGACATTTTCAGCCTCAAACACATTAAAACCTATTCAAGAAATACAACTAGGGAGGCTCGACTGTCTTCACTTGCGTCCATGAATCCAGAAGGATTTCTTACCGGAACTAAAACACACAGATGTACTGAACAACCGTGAGATTAAACTCTTTGTTAACAAAGAAAGGAGGAAGCACTTTGTCTTTAAATAGTGAACAGCAGCTTTGGTAAGTGAACTTCTTTTGTTTTTTTACATCTGCAGTAGCTTTACTACCGTTTTCTATGGTGTCGTTTTTATTATATGGTTAATATTGTTCCCGCTGATGTGAATAATATTTGAATGGCCCGTGCTCTTCAGTGTGTGGTGAAATACGTGTTTGTTGGAAAAACTTAAATAATGTTTTTGTTTAGCTACTGTAATCTAAGCAGCTGGTTCCATAAAGTCTGTGTCCTTATATGAACCAATCTTCACAGCAGCTTTCTCAGCTGTGTTCTTCATTAAGTGTCTTAGTTGTCTTTCTTAATGGCTATCTTATCAGTTTGTTTACTTGTGACCGGGCGTCAAGGGTTGATAGCAGTGGCGGCTGGTCAATAGAGGGCCATGGGGCCTGGCCCCACCTTGAGCCACACAAAAAAAAAATAATTATAATAATAAATTATGCAAATTGTCAATATTTGTGTTTTTGAACTGTGGAATGTACCCAGTAATATGTGTAAAATATGATATCTGCGCAAAATATATGCTTTTCCTGCTCGTGCTCTCCGCCTGTGTGCTCGTCTGCTCGTGCTCTCCGCCTGTGTACACGACACTCTGAGAACGCGCAGCTTGGAGGGCCTAATCGTTTTGGCCCAAAAGAGGCGGGTGTATAAAGCAGTTTAGCCAATTGCTGATTCAAGATATAAATGAGTGACATACAATTAACCAATCAGCGATTGGATTTTGCCCCTCTAGCTGGACGTTCTCGTCAGGAGAAGTCTCTACAGGCGCCCGCGCCAGCGCGAGCACTCCTCCAAGACCCGTTTGAGAGGAGAACTTTGGTGGAGATTCTGCAGCCAAAGAGCTGATATCAGATCAGCCTGACCTCACAATCAGACAGCAGACTGGGAAGCAGTACATGCGAAGCTTCTGTACTAGCTGTACACCAGACAGGTTTGGCTAGCTGGATGACGTCATGCTAATCATTTATTTAGCTTTTTAAAACAACGGGGACAGATCCAGCACCGACAGTTAGGGAGTGAGGGATGAGGAGGTAAGGAAACATGAGAACACCAGGACACACATGGAGAACTCTGTCAAGACCATCTTTTCTTCTACATAGCTGTCCTCAGTCTCATCTGCTTAACTTGGTCATGGAGGCATCAGCATTTAATTGAGATGGTAAATTAACAGTGAAAACTCATCATCGCTTAATTTAACATCAGAATTCATAATTACACTTCATGTTTACCTCTCCTGATCGTTACCTCCTATAACAAGGTCCATAGGGGCATCTCAATAAATACACATGTTATATTATATTATATTATATAAGTGTCATTTACTGCTTTTTTTCATGTTGAAATAAATGTTAAATATTTAACTGCAAAGTAGTAATGCGGGTTTGATACTTTAATTTGTTTGCATTAAATCATACTGGGATGTTTGTTGAAATTGATAGGATGGCCCTACCTAGAAAATTTTCCACCAGCCGCCACTGGTTGACAGTAAATCTGTTGTGTTCACGTCAGTATATACGTAGGCTGATTTGCAACTATGACGTCTTCCGAGATTAGGATAAAATGACCCTTGACAGAACGAATTATCAAAGAAACGGATCCAACTGATGTCCAGACTTTATGCAAATCATCCTGTTCCAATGCACTTGTGTGTTATCCTCAGTATATATGTCAGAGACTCAGAGACAGACCTTTGAGCAGCCTTGATGCATAACCTGTTTGTGTTTCAACTCTGTTTCCTTCTTGCAAGAATAAATGTCCTGTTTACTGATTTTTACTTTTTACTGATTATGTGTTCTGGGCCCAACTGTCCCAAAATTCTACAATCTAAACCAAACCAAGATACACCCCACACAAGCTGGAAAACCCCCACTTGTCGATCGTCAACCACTCAAAACAAGGTTAATTTCCTGGAAGTGCTCACCACCTTGGCACAAAGGACAGACAAACATCATGTCCATCATGTTACATCGGCATCGAGTAAATTTCTGTTGCTGGAAGGGGCAGAGGCCTGTTGAATGGTGTTATTTGGGTTGTATGTTGTTCTACCTGCTTTGTTGTCATATAAATATATGTGACTGATTCTTGTGAGTTTGTTCTCGTCATTGTGGTAATTACATTGATTTTGACTATATGTATTGCCCGTTAATGCTGAAGCATCCCGTCATGCTGCATCTCGTTTCACACTGGGGAGGAACAGCAGTCTCCTGGGCTAAAAGCTATGAATAGCTGGATGAGAACAGCCTGCTTGATTTCTATAAGCAAAAAATTTAACATAACAGCATTTGTCTGGGAATGATTCTGCCCCAAGCTGTTAGATCTATAAAAGCGACAAAAAAAAAGCGTAAATTACATTCAAAACATGCAAATCACCAAAACTTTGGGTTGTGAGTTTCACTGTAACTGTAACCACTATGAGCAGTTTCCACTGTGAATAATCTTTTTTCGATGGCATGACCGGTATCCGTAACAAGAAGAGAATTCCATGGGGACACGTGTTTCTCCACACGTCTTAAAAGACAGTTTTTGGACATGTCTGAGTAAACAGCCTCTGAGCCTCAGGCCTGAGTGGGTGTTTCCCACTACGTCGGCTGGCTCTGCTGGCAGACACACTTCTTCGTCTTCTGTGGGGAGCTACTGACTGGAGAGTGAATGTGATACAAGATGAATTTTCCCCTTTTCCAACAAGGGTTTTTAGTATAAGTTATCAACTATTTGCAATTTAAGATGTCCCTTTACAACATTAATCATCGGGGAGGACCCATCATCCATTGAGAAAGTGGAAGCTAGTTACGCTGTGTTCGCGCGACAAGATTACATACAAAGTCAATGCAAGGAAGAGAGTTGATGCGAGGGGCCGCACAAATGACGCAATGCAAATTCTTGAAAATTCTCGCCAAATTTGCGTGACTGTCATGAAAGCATATCAGCATTAAGTTTCTCCTTCTGTCATCACTGACGTCCTGGAAAGAAATACTGTAGCCGTAGCTGTTCACCAAGAACGTTATTATACCTCATATTGTAGACTGGATGAAACTGTGTCTAAATGTATGCGTACAAACTACAATGGCTCTGCCGTATTTACGTGATTTATATGATGTGGTTTTCAGTGTTGATGGAGCAGCCACAATGTTAGCACTAGTGGTGTAACGGATCACGGATTGATCCGTTATCTGTTCGGATCACACCTCACAGTTCGGCACACTTGTGAACCATGGAGTATGTTTTAAATTTTTTTTACAATTTAATCATCATAGTGTGTATTAACGTTTTACTGCTGCTGTTCCTTTTCAAGTAACAAGTCCCCGAATATCAATACAGTGTCAGTGAACAGATATAAAGCAGTAGTGTGTTCACGTGAAAGTAGCGTGAAACATTTAACAGTGAAAGTCATGGCGAGTGGAGGAGCTTGAGAAGCTCCCAGCGTCATTTAAGTCTCAAGTTTGGGAGCATTTAACTTCTAATGACGGATGAGGGTGGTGGACAAAACCGTTACGGTATGTAGGCGTTATTTAAAGAGAAACACATACGACAACAGCAATACATCGGGCATGTCCACACATATGAAGAGACACCATGCCGTCTCTCAGCGACGGGGCCCAAGGCACAACAACACGGTATCATCGCAGCATTTAAGAAAGCGCCCAATAGCAATATCTCAGTCACCACAGAAAGGTCTACCCTCTCCCCAGACAATGGAGATATTCTCATCTTTTTGAAAACCAATGTAAAGTTGTAGACCTTTTCACAGTAATGGTAAACATTATTGCAGTGTATTTGAATGACATAACCTGACAGGAAGTAAACTTGGACCGTTGCCGAGCAAGTTCAGTTCAGTTGAAACAGAATACTCACAGAATTGAGTATTCTTGAATGTTTTATTTTTATTTCTTTTTTATTTTGTTTCAAATTGGACATCTTAAATATCTTTGTTTTTATGTAAGACTATAGACCAAAGTTATTTGATTTAAGTGTTCTTGAAGTTCTTTAATTAATAAATGGAAAGCAAAGTTATATTTGACTCCTCCCCTTTTTTTGCCGATTCGAAAAATGATCCGAACCGTGACTCAAGAACCGTGATCCGAACCGTGAGGCATGTGATCCGTTGCACCCCTAGTTTGCTCTGATCGATCCAAGCTCCATTCAGGAAACAAGCATTTTAAAAGTAATTTTTTTGTCATCTAGTGCAGTGTTTTTCAACCTTTTCTGTGCCGCGGCACATTTTTTACATTAAAAAGATCCTGCGGCACACCAACAACGTTACAAAATGACATCTTTTAGCATAATACAGCAGATATGCAGGGGTGTCAACCTCAACCACAGAGAGGGACAAAATAAGAAATTGGGACAACGTTGAGGGCCAAAGAAAAACTGCCCCAAGCCCCTCTGCAGCCATGTCATGTCTCACCTCCTGTCTTGGGGAGGTAAAGGCGTGGATGAGCAACAACTTTCTCCAGTTAAACAGTAGCAAAACCGAAGCCCTCCTTGTTGGCACTCCACACCAGGTTCAGTCATCCTCCATAACTCATCTCACCTTCGACGGTCAGGTCATCCCCCTCGCCTCCACAGTCACTAATCTGGGAGTTAGGTTTGACCCACACCTGTCCTTTAATGACCATATAAAACACCTGTGCAAAACCTCGTTTTATCATCTCAAAAACATCTCCAAACTCCGCCCCACTTTAACCCTGACAGATGGAGAGAAGCTCGTCCACGCCTTTATATCCTCAAGACTGGACTACTGCAACTCACTACTCACTGGGATCACTGCCAAGAACATCCAGAAGCTGCAATACATCCAAAACAGCGCTGCCAGGATCCTGATGAAAGTCCGGAAGTATGAGCACATAACACCCATTCTGCACTCCCTACACTGGCTCCCTGTCTCATTCCGGATTGACTACAATGTCCTACTACTCACACATAAATGCATAAATAGCATGAGGCTGGGGAAAGTACCACAGCTATGGAAGACGTCCTGCGTGGTACCGGTACCAAAGAACCCGCGGCCCAAGGACCTCAACAGCTACAGGCCGGTGGCGTTGACATCCCACCTGATGAAGACCATGGAGAGGCTGGTACTTGCCCATCTCCGCCCTCTGGTGAGTTCATCCCTGGACCCTCTTCAGTTTGCCTACCAGTCCGGCATCGGGGTGGATGACGCCGTCATCTTCCTGCTGCAGAGATGCCTCTCTCACCTGGAAAAGACTGGTAGCACTGTGAGAGTCATGTTCTACGACTTCTCCAGTGCCTTCAACACCATCCAGCCTTTGCTTCTGAGGGACAAGCTGGAGCAGACCGGGGTGGACCACCACCTCACTACATGGACTACCTCACCAACCGTCCACAGTATGTGCGGATACGGGGGTGTGAGTCAGATCGGGTGTCCTGCAGCACAGGGGCCCCACAGGGAACCGTTCTGGCTCCATTCCTCTTCTCCATTTACACCTCGGACTTCAAACACAACTCTGCCACCTGCAAAAGTTCTCTGACGACTCTGCAATCGTCGGCCTCATCTCCGCAGATGATGACAGAGAGTACAGGGAACTAAACCAGGACTTTTTAGGATGGTGCCAGCGGAACCGCCTCCATATCAACACCAGCAAGACCAAGGAGCTGGTGGTGGACTTCCGCCGGGGTAAACGCCCTCCTCCAACACCGGTGAGCATCCAGGGACTGGACATTGAGGTCGTGAAGTCGTATAAGTACCTGGGTGTTCACTTGAACAATAAACTGGACTGGACTGACCACGCTCACGCTCTTTATAAAAAGGACAGAGCAGACTCTTTCTGCTGAGGAGACTGAGGTCTTTTGGGGTGCAGGGAGCACTCCTGAAGACCTTCTTCGACTCCGTGGTGGCATCAGCCATCTTCTATGGAGTGGTCTTCTGGAGCAGCAGCATCGCGACAGCTGACAGGAGGAGACTGGACAAACTGGTGAGGAAGGCCAGCAGCGTGCTGGGGTGTCCACTGGATACTGTGGAGGTGGTGGGAGACAGGAGGATGATGGCGAAGCTCTCATCCCTGATGAGCCACGCCTCCCACCCCATGCAGGACACTCTGGCAGCTCTGCACAGCTCCTTCAGTCACCGGCTGATTCATCCCCGGTGTCTGAGGGAGAGGTACCGCAAGTCCTTCCTCCCCGCTGCTGTCAGGCTGCACAACGAGCTGCTCTCGGGAGACCACTAACACTTTGAACACGAACATTTGGACTGAACATGAACACTTGAACACTTAATTCATTCACCTGGTGCAATACCTAATCCGTGCAATCCTGTGCAATATCAAATACGTTTAAGTATTATCTTACATTTTACTCTGCCTCCGCCTGTTTATACTGGTATATTTAATAGTCTTCTTACTGTCAATCCCGTGCAATATCCAATACGTTTAAGTATTATCTTACATTTTACATTTTACTCTGCCTCCGCCTGTATATACTGGTATATTTAATAGTCTTCTTACTGTCAATCCCGTGCAATATCCAATACGTTTAAGTATTATCTTACATTTCACATTTTTACTCCGTCTGTACATACTGGTATATTTTGTATTCTTCTTTACTGTCATTTTTACTACTGTTTACTGTTTAGTCTATTTATACTACTTGATTTATTTTTTATTTTTTTATTTATTTATTTTATTTTTTTTTTTTTTATCTTAATTTATTACTTGTGAGCGATGCTGCTGTAATCCTGTAATTTCCCCACTGAGGGACTAATAAAGGATTATCTTATCTTATCTTATCTTATCTTAAATGGACATGCACCACCCTACCTACAAGACCTCATCACTCCCCAAATCTCCACTCGCACCCTCAGATCATCAAACAGCTCGCTCCTCCGGGTCCCCAACACCAAGCTCCGCACCATGGGCGACCGGGCCTTTGGCTCGGCAGCTCCACGCCTATGGAATAGTCTCCCTGACCACCTAAGGGCAACACAGACACTGGTCTCTTTTAAGACCGGCCTAAAAACCTTTTTATTCAGGAAAGCCTTTCTGACCTAAATCACTGTCAGTTATTTCTTTTGTGTCTCTGTTCTTTTGTGTCTCAGTCGATTGTAGTTTATTTATTTCTTTTTTTTTTAACTACGGTATGTTTTAACTATGCTTTTTACTATGTTTTTACTATGTACTGGCTCTGTGGCACTCTGAGATTTTTTTTTAAATGAAAAGTGCGTTATAAATAAAATACATTATTAAAAAAGAGGGTCAACATTTAATAAACAGGAGAGAAGGGATATTGGACAAAGTGCAAAAAGAATACATGTTTAGGTAGGCTACATTATTTTATGCATACGTACCAGAGCCAGATGTTTGGCATATTTTCTTGGCTGCCAGTTCATTAATGTCTGGAGTTAGGTTCTGTGCTGTGGAAACCCTTAAGATGGAGTGAAGGTGTGCATCAGTGAGACGACTCCTGTGTGGTTTTTGTTCATCTTCATCACAGAGAAAAGTTGCTCACACAGGTATGTGCTTCCAAACATGCAGAGCATTTGAGCAGCATGTAGGCGGAGTGAAGGCATCGTTTCGGGGTGAAGCTTGGAAACTGTGCAGCGCCCTCAGAGTCACACTTTGCCTTGAGTGCCTTGAGTGTCATTACACTCAAGGCTCTCAAGTTCTATCAGCTCCACAGGTGCTCTTTCCACATCAACTGCAAACGGATTGCTGAGCAGTTCAAATTTACATTTCTGAGCTGTAAAGTCGGCAAATCACGAGTGAACTCTGTGCCGAGTGCACCCAGTTTATCAGCAACATGCTCAGTCGGGAACAGCGGTGGAGACTTTTACTGCCTCACACGTGTCTGTGATCACACATGTCTGTGATCACACGTCCCTGTCCCTGAAGCTGGAGGTTTAGCGCAGTCAGATGCTTCGTTATGTTGCACAAAAAGCCAGCTCACATCGCCACTTTTCGTCCCGGAGCTCTGTGGTGTGGCGGGCCAGTTATGATAAACATGATATTTTCTGGCGGGCCGTTGTACCGAGAGTAGGGGTGTCACGGATCACAAACCTCACGGTTCGGATCACGGTTCAGGAGTCACGGATCACGGATCATTTTTCGGATCAACAAAGAAAAGGGGAGGAGACAAATATAACTTTGCTTTCCATTTATTAATTAAAGAACTTCAAGAACACTTAAAGCAAAGAACTTTGGCCTATAGTCTTACATGAAAACACAAATATTGAAGATGTCCAATTTGAAACAAAATGAAATAAATAAATAAAAATAAAACATTCAAGAATACTCAATTCTGATATCCTCATCCTTCGATTAATACTGAAAGAAAGAAACAGTCAGTGAGCTAGCTTCCACTGTTTACACTGAACTGAACTGCTCGGCAACAACTTGGGTCTATGTTTACTTCCTGTCAGGTTATGCCATTCAAATACACAATGATGTTTACATTACTGTGACATTGTTTTCAAAAAGATGAGAATATCTCCATTGTCTGGGGAGAGGGTCGACCTTTCTGTGGTGACTGGGATATTATTGGGCCTGTCTAGCTTCGCTCTGATGCTTCTGTCAGCACCTGAACCAGGTGTGTGTGTTTGACTCTCACAGAGGGGGCGTGTCTACAGCGCCGGACTAAGAATCACTCCACCGTGGTGAAAGCGGTCTCTACAGTCTTTTCCTTCTCATAGAGGCCTGGAACAGCTTCACACTGAAGTGGGTGTGTGAGTGGATTTCGTAGCGTGGCTCAAGCATTTTAACCAGATTTAGAAATCCTTTGTTTTCTACACCGGAGTGTCCCCGTCGCTGACAGACGGGATGGTGTCTCTTCATGTGTGTGGACATGCCGATGCTTTGCCGTTGTCGTGTGTCTTTCTCTTTAAATAACGCCTACATACCGTAACGCTTTGTCCACCACCCTCATCCGTCATTATACGTTACACGGAAGACAAAATGTCCCCAAATTTGCGACTTAAATGTTCATGCTCATGTTCCTCCGCTCGCCATGACTTCACCGTTAAATGCTTCTGACCTGCTCCGTTCACGTGAACACACCACTGCTTTATATCTGTTCACTGACACTCTGCATTGATATTCGGGGACTTGTTACTTGAAAAGGAACAGCAGCAGTAGAACTTTATTACACACTATGATGATTACGCTGTAAAAAAAATAAAATAAAATACTCGATTGATCCGCGGATCACAATTGTGAATTTTGATCCGCGGATCACAATTGTGAATTGTGATCCGAACCGTGAGGGCTGATCCGAACGGATCACTGATCGATCCGTGATCCGTGACACCACTAACCGAGAGACATGTAGTCTCAATGTGTTGATCCTTACGAGGCTTTTCATCTGGGTTATTTTGTCCAGGGCCCAGTTCAGAGTCTGCATTTTTCCTTTTCAAATATTTCTCCATCGCTGTTCGACTTGTCACCTCAACTTCTGCCGCACGACATTTCATTCTACTGTCCTACATGAACACGGTCATTACTGCGCTACCTACTGCCACCCACCGGCATGGAAGAGTATTTATTACATAGCCAGCCACTATATTGCAGCTCAGACGCTCAACAATGGCAAAGTATTTGCAACATTAGCAATTTTATTGGACTGATTAAGTAAAATTGGACATTTTCCCATGGCACACCTGGCGATCTCTCACGGCACACTGGTGTGCCGCGGTACAGCGGTTGAAAATCACTAATCTAGTGGACACACCTAACAGCTTGAATTCAGACAAATCAGCATCATTATGTAGATATTTTAGGAGCATCCTTTCTATCCATTTATTGCAATCAAATCACAGCTAAATTCATTATTTTGGGTTCATACAGCTGTGGTAAACCAGCCGCTGTGTGGCTTACTAGAAACAGTGAATACAGCTCAGGGAAACACAGAGCGAACGCGTTTAGTTTCCTGGGATATGTGGGACTTCTACAACATGCACAAAGCAGCAACAGTGGTTATTATAGCCATGATTGATGGAACGTCTACACGGAGGGAGCTCCTGCTCCTCTCCAGCGCGTCTAGCGCGAGTGACGCATATAAACTCAATTGAACCCGTGATCAAGCTCCCGCGAGTGCCGCAACTCGAAAATTCACTTTGCGTTTGGTGTGAACACAGCAATAGACAAGCTCAGATTACAGAAAGAACGGGGGTCTAGCTAATGATAGCTGTCTCTCTTTTTATTGGTCCAGGTGTGGTGATGACAGACTGTAAAATGTAGCCCTTTAACAGAATGCTGACTCGCACACACAGATTTGATCAAATAATCAAATTACTGCACCGCCATCATCAGTTGGTGGTAAGTACATCCGTGCCCAATGGAGAACGTGAAGATGGGGGCTCAGCCACTAAAGGGACAGGGATCTACCAATCTATACTGACAAAAATCAATTACAGTATCTGTCATCTGAAACTAGAGCTCATACTGTTGTCTGTCACCTTCCGTTGTGTACTCCTCTTCCTCCCCCACTTTTCGTCCTCTGCCAGCCCCTCCTCGCATTCCAGACGGATCACTTTATTCCCACATGACAGTCACAAAAAGAAGAGGAAGAGGGGGGAGGGAGATCATGTACTTTGTCCTACAGTTCTGGGTTTGCATCAGCACGCCAATTTGCTTATTTTTTAATCAAATGATGTGGCATGAACAGAATGAATGAATTGATGTAAAGCATCATGTGTTGTGATATACAATGACCATATGACACCTGTCCAGCTGGTCCAATTATTATTTGATGTTAACCCCACTGTTCCATTCTCATAAATCCGACATCAGCCGATGCTCCAGAAATGATACTTGATATCATATTTGTCATAATCCCACAACTTCCACATTCCCCTACGATACCCTGACTTTCTGATAGCACATCTTCTTCTGTGGTCACAATGTCGCAATGGACAAAGAGAAACTTATTACTGAGGACTTTTTTGACCCACAGCCCTTCAGAGAGATGTATTAAAGAAATATTCCCTGCTGAGACATAAAAGTCTCCAAGGCAGGCCTCCAAATTCTCATGTAGCCCTGTTGTTGTGCTGCTGATGTGTGCTAGAGGTGTTATGCGATCCTCATCACACGCTGTATGTTTTTGCTTGACTTTGCACCTCACTGAAAGCTGTTCTCCGATTTAGATTAGGACCTAATTATACTCCCAGCTGGAGTGATAATTGAGGTGAGACCATAGAGCTGATTGGAGAGGATCTGCTGGGGGATCAGGAGCGCAGACAGTGTGCTTTGGGCTTTACTTCACATTTCGCTCTGGACTATTTGTCACGATTAGGCTTTGCCTTCTGTGTTCTGTGTGTGTCTTTGTGTCTTTGTGTCTGTGTGTAGCTCCACACCCTCCTCACTCTACCTGTCAGCCACTCCCTCATCATCAGCCTTCACCTGCCTCTGATCACTAATCAAGCACTCCCTCATCAGCACAACTCTCCTCACCTGTTCAAGCCACTATACACGAAGTGGATGCAGTTGTCATGATGTCACCCGTTGGTTTGTGGACCGCCGCTTTGAAGCCTCGAGTTTGGGAATTTGGTCGTCACCATCTTGCTTTTTGAACAGGAGAGACCATATTTGGACTGTGGAGGAGTGACATAGAAATGCTATCACAGTTAAGCCCCGCCCTAAAGCATCCCCTGCTTTATGGTCTGTTTGACTCTAAATGGACCATAATGTACTAAATGAACATCATGCTGTGTTGAAGAAGACTTGAAACTAGAGATTGAGACCATAAACTCATGTTTACAATGTTTACTGAGGTAATAAATCAAGAGAGAAGTAGAGTAATTTTCTCATAGACTTCTATACAACCAGAGGAGTCGCCCCCTGGTGGACACTAGAGAGAATGCAGCTTTAAGGCACTTATTGACTTCACTTTTCAGAACCGGAGGTTGCTGCTTGGTTTGCACTAGCTGACGTAAACACATAGTATTTTGTTTGAATTTAAATTTTTTGTAATTTGATCTTGATCAAGGGAGGGTTCCAGCAGAATTTGAGAGTTACTCTGTAAGTACAATACGGAGGCAGCAAGCTATGTGAATGGGTACAGACAGAGATGCAGACAGGACTCCCGAAATCAAAGTAATAAACCATGTTAATAACAACACTGACTCTATCTGATAATGGAGGCCGATAACAATAATGGTAAAAACAAATTGGATATTTATCGATTGAATAATTTGTTTTTTTTAGTGCTGGGCAAGTTAACGCGTTAATTTCGCATTAACGCATTCATTAATTAACGCCGACAATAATTTTATCGCGAGTTAACGCATTTTTTAAATGTATTATTATAATTATTGTTTTTTTTTTAATTGAAAGACAAGAGACAATACATAGACATAACAACAAGAGGATGACAAGAACAGTGGGATAAAAGCCAGCAAACATCCTGTGTGTGTGTGTGTCCTTGAGCCTTTTGAGATGGGGAAAAAAAATAATAATAAAACGACAACAAAAAAAAAACATGTAAGTATTTTTAATTTATTATTATTGTAACAGACTGTCTCATGTTTATCATTTTGTATTGGAGATATGATGTCCCTTCAGGGTTGCCGTAGAGAAAAGGTGACTTCCGCTTCTGGTCAAGGGGGGGGAGGGGGGCAGAAATAAAGAGAGAAGCTGCACCAGCTGTTACTCTCCCTGGAGACTACTGGACATCGCTGCGGTAAAGTCAGCAGACACTCAGATCTCCGTGGTCAACTCAGCAGACACTTACATGTTAGTGCACCTATAAGCTGACATTCACGGTAAACGCATTTAAACGGCACAGATCAGGAGCAAGCGAAGGACTTTGAAAGTTAGCGGAAACATTAACCTGAGACAACATCCGGTTTCTTCAGACGAACATCCGGTTTTCAGAATAAGATGCCAGCAAAGTATGAATTATATTCACATTAAGTATAAAACATGCTACCTGCATCTAGTGAACCAAATGTTATTGCCCTTTTGTTCATATAGCAGTACTTTTAAAATAAAAGTGTGCAATACACTACTTTATAGTTGTTGGAATGCTAAATTAAGCTCAAAGCTGCAACAAATTAAGCTCTTTCACCAGAGGGGTGCTATGACTTTTCATATTTCTAACCTTTAAACTTTTGAATTATTAAGCTTTTTATTTTCAATGGGATCTCGATGGAGAATATTTTCAAATCCTCTTAAACTTCTTCAACTTTCAAATCCTTCAACTTCCTCATACTTTCAGCTACAGACACCATTTCAACTTTCAAATGTTGAGAAAACCCTTAACTATTGCCACATGATTCAGCTTTTTGATATCTTTTAAACTTTTTGAACTGCAGCAATTTAACTTTTAGGATTTTTCAGCCCTTTTCTGACTTTATAATGGGTGTGTATTGCGCAGCTTAGAGTGCGTGAATTTCCGGGTACCCTTAAACGCCTCATCTTAACTTCACTACGGAAGAAACCAGGCCTTCGACATTGTTCTCTGAGTCATTGACCGCTAAGTAGCACAGTGTGTTTCTGTACTCAACTTTAAAAATGAAGCTTCCACATTTTACAATGGCATTACAAGTGGTTTCTAACTCAAACAGGGTTTAAAATAAGCAAGAAGACTAAACATTTTCCCGGTGAACCAAAGAAAAACTGTATTGTTAACTTACTAATACTAGCGAAGTATAGCTGCTAACGTTCGTCATACGGCTCCTTCCGGTTTACTACGGGACTATAAACTATGTTCATAGTCTCGCTTCGTGTTGTAGCGCGAGCTCGTAGCATGAACGGAGCCAATTATACTCCATGTGCTGTGCGCTGCATTATTCTCAGAAACGCCAGTGGGCGAAAAAACTAAATGAACTGTGAAGAATTAAAAAGACAAGTGAAGAATGAAGTCATGTATTACATGCGTTGTCAGCGTCCGTGATTACGGAATTTTCTGAATGAATTACACATATGTTTGTCAATTTAAAATATTAATTTGTAAGTCAAGAAAGGAACATTTTGTTGTCAAACTGTTGAAGTCGAATACTTAAAAAAGACTGTACTTGCATGAACAACAGGCCTTGCCTGTTCTCTACTTCCCGGCTGATAAGAACAGTAGCAGAATAAAACACATCATGTATGATAAGGTACATGTGTGGATGGATATAGCTAAGTTACCTTGCGAGCTAGCTAGCAACCCAAGGTAACGGTCGTGCAGCTGACGTGCATGATACTAGACCAGAGATTAGTTCACTGATCGGTTTCACACAAAGCTAAACGATACGACAAATGTCTGACAATCTGAGACTTTCTTGGCTTGCACAATAAATATTAAATTCACAAACATATGTGTAATTCATAGCACAATTCAAACTGGATGAAATAAACATTTATCTCTCGCCATTAGCTGCTACACATAGTAGTTCTTATTTTTTTATTTATTATACTATATTGATCCCGGTAAGGGGGAAATTTGTCTCTGCATTTGACCCATCCCTGTATATAGGGAGCAGTGGGCTGACTATGACAGGCGCCCGGGGAGCTGTTAGGGGTTCAGTGTATTGCTCAGGGACACTTCGACACATGACATGTCCCAGCCAAGGATCGAACTGTCGAGTTATAAAGTAAAGTCCCACAGGACACTGTAAAGGGCGTGACTTCATCTCTCTATTAAATTGACAATAAACCACTAAGCTAATTAACAGGTTATTTCTAATATAAAACTAGTCTTTTTCATCAAACTATCCTGACAACAATATGTTTGCTGTGGTAACATTACAGTCAGAGTGTTTTATAACTGTTTGTTAGTTTTACCAGCAGCTAAAGCTGTTCAATTATTATTCTGGCCACTTTATGTGTCAATGTGTAACTCTGTAACAGAAAGTGACCAATAGACATGATTATACACAAGCTTTGTGATCTTGAATTAGACTGTAATGTACAAATAACCTTTGTTCATATAATGCTGATAGTATTGTTCTGTAGTAATCCACTAATATAATGCAGGCCCTATAGGAACATGACTTTATATATTCAGTATACAGAGACATTAGATAATCCATTATTAATCCACAGTGAGCCCTCACATAGAGCTGAGATGGAGCTGTCATTAGTTGTGGGTGTTCTGTAGTTCTGCTAGTTTTAACCCTTTATTGCTCATACACAGAAGATAATAATATTGTGTTTCCTGTCTTAGGCAAAGAGAACATTGATCAACATCTGTGCTTTGGCTGGTAAGTACGGACATGCTGTAACTGAAATTGACAATAGACCACATAACTTGATGTGTTTAACTGTTAAGTATCTTAGACTAGGGCTGCAACTAACGATTATTTTAATAATCGATTAATCGGGTGATTCTTTTTTCGATTAATCGGATAGAAAAACAAAAAAGCATTCATTTCCAACCCTTTATTCAAAAACAGAACTGATCTTCAGAAAGTGTACAAACAGGTTGCTTCTTGAACATCCCTGAGCTGTTAAAGTAATAATTAAAAAACAAAAAAACCAAATGGACTAACACAAAAAACATACATGTGAACCAAAATATGTATTTTTGTTTAAAAGGGACCTGAGCTGTCAGAACAATAAATAATTTATAAAAAATAAAGAAAAATACAAATCAGAAAACTTAACAGGATTTGTTTGAACGTCAAAACTTGTTCTCTACACTACACGCACAAACTGAATCATCACCGTGGTGCTCCCGTGCCATATCATGTCGCTTTTGCATATCTTGCAATGAACACACCTTTTCAATTCATTAAGTGTGAAATGCTCCTACACCTTGGACGACTTAGGTCGTACTGATTTCTCTGCCTCCGCCATGTTTCAGAACAACGTTACGGGTCCGATGGTCTTTCCTCTGTTGTAAATAGTTTGATCGCATGTTTACTTTTATTGTGAAGAGCATGAAAACGGAAGTGATTTTACTGTGAAGAGACAGGAAGTAGCATGATGCATGCTATGTGCTATGATACGACAACAATGATAACGATAAGTGAAAACCTAACGTATATGTCGGGTGCAAGAGTCTGTTCACTGTAACAGTTGTTAAACTGCAGTTTTCAGGAAGTAAAGTGTTCCGTTCAAAACCAGACGTGTCTTGGTCGTCATTAGAAACTCCACTTCACAACAACTGCTGTGCTCCGCTCTTTTTTTTCCTTTTTTTTTTCTCAAACATCTCCGCGACTTATTGAGTGGCGTAATAATCGCGCGACACAACGAATCGATAATGAAATTTGATAATCGATAATGAAAACTATTTTAAAAAGCGATTATTATCGATTTTATCGATTCGTTGTTGCAGCCCTATCTTAGACCTTTTCCTTTTGTTTAGATTGACACCAGATTCATTTATTTTGTGTGATTTATTCTCTCTAAAGCAACTTAAATATATATATTGAAGACTAACATAAGTTCCTGGGAAATTCTAGATCTTGAATGAGACTTTGATAATTAACAAGGAAATAAAATGAGCTGTACTGATGGTTTTCTGAAATTAAACTAAACATGTCACCCTTCCGCTCCTCCTTCTATCCCCCTCCTTTCTGTCTCTGATTGCAGACCATCACTGTGACTCCTTGCATCTCTGAAGTGTAAGTTCACACACATGAATTATGATTTTGCTGTTACTAAACTAATATTACATTGGTTTACATTAAGAATGACTTCCCATCCTAATGTAGTCTCGACAGGAATTACATCCATCCATTACGTACTCAACACTAAATGACCCACCCTGAATAACAGTTTGAGATTGAAATGAGCTGTGACACACTGGTTTTCTGAGAGGAAAGTAAAGATCATTTATTTCTCTCTCTCCACTTCTTCTGGCCTCCTCCTTCCTGTCTCTAACTGTAGATCAGAGTTGGTGTCTCCGTGGTGACTTGACAGTAAGTTCACATGTGAATCAACACTTTTACTTAAAACACTTAATACTGCAGGTTTTAAACACACTGTAGTGAAGTTGTAGTTAGTGAAAATGTGAGACTTCTAAACAGCTATACCATCATTTCATACCATCATATACATATCATTTCATGATATTTCACATAAATCTGTGCAGTATTACCTGTTAACCCTAACCCTGATTTGTTTGAGAGGTGTTTCCCTGTTTTATCTCCATGAAATGGCTTCAGGCACACAGGTGTTCGTGATTGAGCCAATTAGTGATGTTGATAAACACACAGACTCACAGACACACGCGCACATACACTCCTCTCCCTCTATCTCTCTCTGTGTGTCTCTCTCATACAGTCATTCAGGTCTTGGGAATCTTTAGAGGTCTCCCCCCCCCCCCCCCCCCCACACACACACACACGCCCTTTTAAAATAAAAGCCCACAGAATGAATCCTAACAGAAATGCTTGTGATGAGCCTGTCATTTAATAACCGGTTTGTGTTTATCTAACATTATGATTCTGTCTCCTCTCCCCTTCTCCCCCACACCCAATTTCAAAATAAAAGCCCCAGAGAGTGTATTCTAACTGAACTGCTTGTGATGAAGCCTGTCATTTAATAACCTCTGTTTATGTGTGTCAAACATTATGATTATGTCTCCTCTCCCCCTCCCTCCCCCACCCTTTCAAAATAAAAGCCCCATGGATTAACTGTATGTAAACATTAAGCTCAAAATTAGGCTTTTTTGTTGAAATAATGAATGCTGTTACAAATACTGCGACAACTACTACTGCTGCTAATATTTCTAGTATTACTACTACTACTTGAAAAAGCGGTTTTCCAACAGCTGACCAACTTCTTGGCCGTAAATAACTGCTTTGATGTTTTCCAGTCAGGCTTTCGACAGCACCACAGCACTGAAACTGCTCTTGTTAAGGTT
This sequence comes from Lycodopsis pacificus, assembly GCA_028022725.1. Taxonomy (NCBI): domain Eukaryota; kingdom Metazoa; phylum Chordata; class Actinopteri; order Perciformes; family Zoarcidae; genus Lycodopsis; species Lycodopsis pacificus. The sequence continues at coordinate 24,122,143 of CM051701.1, read as the reverse complement.
TTCAATGACATCCACTAAAACATCGACAATGGCAGAAGTTCAGTCTTATGCTGCGGTCACACCGGTCGCGGTTTTTTTTTGACGCGTGTCGAGATTACATACAAAGTCTATGCACAGACGCGATGAGACTGCCGCGCCGCGATTTTGCGATTGCACGGCGCGTTGGACGAGTTATAGCAGTGCGGTGGACGCGGTGGACGCCGCAAAATCGCCAACGCGCGAGTTGAAATTTTTCAACTTCTGCGACATAATCGCGTGACGCTGTGGCGCGATAGCCTATCAGCGTTGAGTTGCTGCCCCCGTCATCAGTGCCGTAGCTCCGGCCGGTGCTGAATCGCAAACAACAATGGAGGACAAATAAATCCTGTAGCCGTCTGTGTAAACAGCGACCGGCGGCTTGCTAGACACAGTGAATACAGCTCGATACAATCCACGGAGCTCCTCTGAACAATATTGTGAACCAGACATGACGGCGTTTAGTTTCCCGGGATATCTGTGACTTCCACAACACGTAGGAATATAGGTTATTCTTTCCATGGTTAATGGCGGACAGTTGAACGGATCCAGGTCTATAAACCACGGCCCCTCTCCGGCGCTACGAGATTTTGCGGCGTTTGGTCTGAACACGACCGGCGGCGCGTTGGACGTGATTTTGCAGTGCGTTGGACGCGATTTTGCAGTGCGTCAAAAAATCAACGCGACCGGTGTGACCGCAGCATTAGTGTTACTGGATCTCAGTGCTGCATTCGACACGGTCGACCATGCCATACTCCTAGAAAGACTAAAAATTTGGGTGGGACTCTCTGGCACAGCACTTAACTGGTTTGAATCCTACTTGAAGGACCGAGAATACTTTGTGTCTGTAGCTGATTACACATCAGAGCTGACTAAAATGACATGTGGTGTTCCCCAAGGTTCAATACTGGGGCCTCTTCTGTTCAACATCTACATGCTTCCACTAGCTCAGATTATGGAAAACAACAAAGTGTGTTATCATAATTATGCAGACGACACACAAATCTACATAACTATGTCACTAGGGGACTATAATCCCATACAAGGGCTGGGTAACTGCATTGAACAAATCAACAACTGGATGTGCCAGAATTTTATTCAATTAAACAAAGATAAAACAGAAGTAATTGTTTTTGGTACCAAGGACGAACAATTGAAAATCACCGCTCAGCTTCAATCACTGATGTTAAAACCCACAAACCAAGCCAGAAATCTAGGTGTAGTTATGGATTCAGACCTCAACCTGAACAGCCATATCAAGACAATTACAAAATCAGCCTACTATCACCTGAAGAATATATCAAGGATTAGAGGACTTATGTCTCAACAGGATTTGGAAAAACTTGTCCACGCATTTATCTTCAGCAGACTGGACTACTGTAACGGTGTGTTTACAGGTCTCTGTAAAAAGTCCGTCAGAAAGGTGCAGCTGATTCAGAACGCTGCAGCTCGAGTCCTCACTAAGACCAGGAGGGTGGCTCACATCACCCCAGTTCTGATGTCTTTGCACTGGCTTCCTGTCCAACAAAGAATTGACTTTAAAATTCTGCTGTTGGTTTACAAAGCACTGAATGGTTTAGGGCCAAAATACATCTCTGATCTGCTGCTACCTTATGAACCATCCCGACCCCTCAGGTCGTCTGGGACCGGTCTACTTTCTGTTCCCAGAGTCAGAACTAAACATGGAGAGAAGCAGTTTTTCTGCTCCACATATCTGGAACAAAGTCCCAGAAAGCTGCAGGTCTGCTGAGACCCTCAGCTCATTTAAATCAAGATTGAAGACTTTTCTGTTTGCTGTTGCCTTTAATTGAACCACATTCAATTAATATATTAATCAATTTCCTGCATTTCTGCATTTTACTATGACCAAATACTGCTGATTGGAAACACAAAATTTCGTGATGTTACGTTCATCATTAACAAAACCTCTGGGAGGTCGGATCTGGGATCCGTGACCGGGTTCGAATCAAGAACGTGAAGAAGTACAATTAAAAGAACTGCACAATATAGCGCCATTTCCTTCGGGACCGAGTTCGTGCAAGGCGTACACTATAAAACGCAGATCGGCAGAGATCTTTTCCAGACGTGGTTTGTGTGCGAGTAGTTGCAGAATTGCGGCAGTGTATGGTTGCTTGAGTACAGCGTAATGTCTATGAAATTGACATACACTTTTTTTAATGTTTTAATGAATGTTCAATAACGTGAAGAAGTACAAGCAAAAGAACTGCACAATATAGCGCCATTTCCTTCGGGACGAGTTCGTGCAAGGCGTACACTATAAAACGCAGATCGGCAGAGATCTTTTCCAGACGTGGTTTGTGTGCGAGTAGTTGCAGAATTGCGGCAGCGTAATGTCTATGAAACTGTCTTACACTGTTTTTATTTTTTTTTAATGTTTTAATGAATGTTCTTAATTGTTTTTAAATCTCCTTTTCTTTTGCCTTATGTTTTGATGCTTTTAATGGTTTTATGTGAAGCACTTTGAATTACCTTGTTGAAATGTGCTATACAAATAAACTTGCCTTGCCTTGCCTTGCCTTACTACTGCTGCTACTACTTCTACTATTACTAGTGCTATTACTGCTACCATCAATATTATTACTACCACTACTGCTATTACTACCACTACTACTACTTATACTACAACTGCTACTACTGATATTCATGCTACTACCAGTACTAATACTACTACAGCTATTAGTATGACTGCTACTAGTGCTACTTCAAATACTGCCATTACTTTTACTACTACTACTACTACTGTTATATTAAATACTACGACCACTACTACAGCTATTACTACTACTACTAATACTAGGCTACTACTTCTTCTAAATACTAATACTTCTTCTAAATACTAATACTTCTACTACTAATGATACTTCTACTACAACTACGACTTCTACTACTACTATTACAAATATCACTACTGCTACTACTTATTCTAATGCTGCTAATACTTCTACTACTAATAATATTTCTACTTCAACTACAACTTCTACTACTATTAGTACAAATATCACTACTTCTGAAATTTGTTTAAGCTACAGAAATTGTGCAAATATCAAAATGTTCAGCTCTTTCAGGAGAGGGGTGCTTTGACTTTTCATATTTGTAATCTTTAAACTTTTTGAATTAAGCTTTTTGCAATTTTCTTTTGAATGGGATCTATATGGAGAAAATCTTCAAATCCTGTTATACTTCCTCATACTTTCAGCTACAGACACCATAGTTAGACATTCCAACAAGGTTTTTCAGCAGTGCAGTTCAAATGCTTTCGGGCTTCAACATTTTTCAGACAGATAGTCTCCCATTTTAATTTCAGCTTTCAGCATTCCAACGCATTTTCAGCAGGAAATGCATTTTCTAGTTCCACTATTTCTTACGTCCCCCCTTTTTTGAAACTCTTCTGCTTCTTCATATTTTAAGCTACAGAAACCGTTCAACTATCAAAATGTTCAGCTCCTTCAGCTCATCTCTGCTATGACCTCTCCTATTTCTAACCTTTAAACTTTTTGAATTATTAAGCTTTTAGCAACTTTTTTTTGAATGGGTTTCTATGGAGAATATTTTCAAATCCTCTTCAACTTCTTCAACTTTCAAATCCTTCAACTTCCTCATACTTTCAGCTAAAGCAGGGGTCTCAAACCCCCGGCCCGTAATTATTAGTAATTACTAATACTTCAAAGTATTCAAAGTATTAGTAAAGTATTAGTAAAGTCAAAGTATTAATAATTACTAATACTTCGACTACAACTTCTACTACTACTGCTACTACAAATGTCACTACTGCTACAACTAGTACTTATTCAAATGCTACTAATACTTATACTGCTAATAATACTTCTACTACAACTACAACTTCTACTACTACTACAACAAATATCTTTTAAGCTACAGAAACCGTTCAAATATCAAAATGTTCAGCTCTTTCAGGAGAGGGGTGATATAACTTCATATTTGTAATCTTTCAACTTTTTGAATTATTAAGCTTTTTGCAATTTTTTTTAAATTGGATATCTATTTTCAGCAATGTTTTTGAGATTAATTTCAGCTTTCAGCATTCCAACGCATTTTCAGCAGGAAATGCATTTTCTAGTTCATTGTTGAACTTTGCCATAACAATGCAATTAAATATTTTAATCGTTGCCCAGCACTATTTTTTTTACATGGATCCCTCAAATTTGGTGATAAGAAATGTGACACAGATACGTACTAGGCGTTGGGGTTCAGCGACAAGGCAATATATCCCATTAGAGCACTACTGTCACTGTTACGCTGGTGGCTAGCAGCTAAAGGTGCTAGCCACCATCAGCCGTGTTGAGAGCTGTGTGGAGGCAATCCCTAAATCATATATTCTCTGAATTTGGAATTAAGCATCTTTCAGAAATGTAAAAGAACGCAAAGCTGAACATTTATTTTGCAGATCATATAACCATGTTTGTAAATGAAACTTGAGTGGCAGCTGATTCTCCTATATACACACATGTATTGCATGGCCATTCATAAGTATAGCGTAATTTAATAACTGAACTATTAAATAGTATGTGTCGGTCCTAGCAGAATGTCTTTATATGAAAAAAGAAATATGAGCCACATTCAATGTTACTGAAGACCAACAACTTAAAATACTTTCCATCCATGAATTCCATTCTTTTGACATTGAGGAGGCTGACTAACACTCTCTCTGATGGAGCTACAGCAATGTTTTCTGTTTAGTGACGGTACAGAACCTGCTCTGGTTTGTAGAGTCTGTTGGCTTACCCATAGATGCAGGAGATGTCAATGACCACATCGATCATGTCACAGCAAAGCTCGTATGTCTGCATATCCACCGGACTGCTGTCCGTGGCGATGTAAATCTTACTGACCACGTCGAACAAGAAGGCCTTCTCAATGCCAGAGTTCTGAAAACAAGGCAGAGACAAAGAGGAGCATCACAAAGTGCAAATCCTGCTGTCAGGGAGAGGACTATCCTCTACACCAGGGGTCTCAAACTCCCGGCCCGCGGGCCGAGTCCAGCCCGCCACGTCATTTTATGTGGCCCGCGAATCCGCCAGCAAAAAAAAAAGTAAAATATTTTTTTTCTTTTTTTTTTAAAGTTCGACTTGATAATAAAAATATCATCATAGTCGAAATTATGAGATAGAAAGTCGAAGTTATGAGATAGAAAGTCATAACTATGATAGAAAGTCATAATTCTCAGATAGAAAGTCATAATGATGAGATACTTAAACGTAGAAGCAGCTCTTTGGCTGGTTACTGTACATTTGACATGGAAATGTATTGTGAGTACATTGAAGACTACTTTAAATGTGGCTTTAAAACATGAAATACTTCATGTGGGATTGTGCAAACGCACCCTAGAAAGGATTTTAAGCTTTGAACAAAGTTATTGTAATAACTTGTTTGCTATTTGTCTTTGATATTTTCTTTAATAGTTTGATCTTTGATAGAGTAATGTGGGTTTATTAACCCTAAATTAAAAGGATTTAAGTTATAATAACAGAAATGTGCTTAAATATATTTTTACATTTATATAACTGCATGTACAATATTTTTACACTTGAATAAACAATAATCAAATGCAGAGAGTTATTTAACAATATGTTAGGAGTAGTTACATTTACACAGTCTTACATTTACAACCGGCCCTTTGAGGGCGACCGTGATGCTGATGTGGCCCGGAGTGAAAATGAGTTTGAGACCCCTGCTCTACACAAACCATGCTCTTTGACAATCAGCTTCACTAACCTCACTGTTCTTTGATACACACTTTTATAATTTAGGAAAGGATGAAACTGAAAAAGACAAATGCAAACACAGTGCATTCCAATGAATTTAAATTAACAGAAGAGATAAGATGGAATTAAAGAGAGATGAGCCACACAAAGTTTCAGAGACAAGCTCTGTCTGGTATACTTTTGAGAGGAATGGGAGGTTAGAGACCGGTCGATAATTATTAGGACGCCCTGGGTCAATGTGTATTATTTTTCAGTAGAGGTTTAACCACAGCAGTATTAAAGCTAGTGGGATAATGACAGTCCTAAGTGACAAATGAATATTATTCAGTGTTATTGGTCCAAGAAATAGGCAAATATCATTAAAAGGTTTAGCTGGTTGCTTTGGGAGGCTCGGACAACATTTCAAGAGAGAACGTCTCCAAATATGTGTGCCAGTTTTACAGGACAAGCTGGAGACGAGGAACCCATTCTGTATCTGATCTCATCTATTTTATATCTAGAGGAAAAAAAACTAAAAACTGATGAGCCGTAAAGGATGAGAGAGACGCAACGAGAGAAATGAGCTGCTTTGGCAGCGGACAGAGCACGCTTGTAATGTAACACAAACTCAGGCCATGAGAAATAGAAAACTTCCTCTTGTTTCAGTAGAAAAAAGGCACAACGAATCCAGGAGGCCAGAGAGCGCTGTGAATAACAAATGACAAGCAGGGATGAGCATTTCAAGCAAAACTACTATTTGATGAAAAATGCTGTAACAGCATATAGCCATTTAAAGCCATTATGAGGAACCTTCAATTTGTGATTACTTTGGCGGTCCCTGTGGACGAAAGCGGTAGTGTTTCTCAGCACCAGACTCCTTTTAGAAAACCTAATTTTACTACAGCCGGGTCTGACAGTCTGCCCCCTCTCAGTCCTGGTTCTGGTTCTCCCGTGCCTCCCTTCCCTCTAGGGGGCCCAGCAATACGGCCTGGGTCTTCAGCAGTGTGGTGTCGGTGTTGGCTCCCAGCGGGGACCAGAGGAGCAGCAAAGAGAATCTCTGCTCCTAGAGGAGGAGGAGACGCTGGATCTGGGTCTGTCCACGGTGGGCCGGTCTCTGCTGGAGGATCTGGGTCTGTCCACGGTGGACCGGTCTCTGCTGGAGGATCTGGGTCTGTCCACGGTGGACCGGTCTCTGCTGGAGGATCTGGGTCTGTCCACGGTGGACCGGTCTCTGCTGGAGTCTGAGCTGAAGAAGTTTCTGGTGAACCTGCATGATTTCATCTGATTTCACCTGAATCCGACCCAGTGGCTCCGATGACGAGCATCAAGAATAACTCTATAGAAACAGACCATCTTCTCTCTGATGGTCTCTGTACTGATGGAGTCCATATAGAGCAGGGGTCTTCAACTAAAATTCCAAAAGGGCCAGATTGAGAAAATCTCCTCGGGCAAAGGTCCGAATCATTACAATAATATCTAACTTGTGCTAGTGGCATATATATATATATATATATATATATATCAGGATCCAGGATCCCTGTCTGACCCGTTGTGTGTTACCTCTGTTTCCCCTGATCTCCTCTCCTCATGTGTCCTGTCATTCCCCTGTTTGTTATTGTGTGCCATGTGCTCTGTGTTTGTCCTCTGCCTCCAGACACCTCCCATGGCCACACCCTTGATTGTGCACAGCTGAGGACACTCCAGCCGATCACCTCCTGCAGCCTGACACACCAGACTCAGGTCCCACTAATGATTCCCCTGTCACTATATAAACTCTGGTCCTGCAGTCTGGGGTTGTCAGGTCGTACCGTCTTTCACCCACTTCAACCCTGTGGCATCCTCTGCCCTCCTGGTGTTAAACGGATTACACACCGCCGCTCTGCCCTCCGTGGTGTTTACGGACTACACTCCGCCGCTCTGCCCTCCTTTGTGTTCAACGGACCACACACGCCGTCAAGCTGCCAGCCCTCCGGTGTCGAGCCACGGGACTCACACCGTCGATCTGCCTACTCTCCAGTATCGAGCCACGGGACTTCACACCGTCAAGCTACCAGCCCTCCGGTGTCGAGCCACGGGACTCTCACCGTCGATCTGCCTACTCTGGTGTCGGACCACGGGACTTCACGCCGTCAAGCTACCAGCCCTCCGGTGTCGAGCCACGGGACTCACACCGTCGATCTGCCTACTCTCCAGTATCGAGCCACGGGACTTCACACCGTCAAGCTACCAGCCCTCCGGTGTCGAGCCACGGGACTCTCACCGTCGATCTGCCTACTCTGGTGTCGGACCACGGGACTTCACGCCGTCAAGCTACCAGCCCTCCGGTGTCGGACCACGGGCTCCACACCTTCACACACATTCTAAATAAAAGCTGTTTTATATTAACTTCTGTCTCCTGTGGTCTTGCGTTTGGGTCCTACCTGTGAACTCCCGTGACAGAACGACCTGACCATAATGGACCCAGCAACCACAGGAGCAGCTACGCTGTACAGACCTAACAGTCTGCTGGAGAAGATGAGAAGTTTCGCTGCTGAAGTTTCTCGGATTGGCTGTTTCGTGCAGGAACTAGCCCGGACAGTCAAGTCTCCACCAGTTCCAGCACCCGCACTATTCCCTCCTGTCCTCCCTCCGCCGGTCTGGGAATCCCCCGTACTGGCTCCGGATTCCTATGACGGAACACTGGGGAAGTGCCTGGGCTTCCTGTTGCTTTGCTAACGAGTATTTAACCGTCAGCCTCAGACTTTTGCCTCGGACAGGTCCAAGGTCTCCTACGTGGTTGGATTACTGCGGGGAAGGGCTTTGGACTGGGCCGCGAGAACATTAGGTTTTGATCGGCCTAATACTGTGTGTTATGTGGACTTTGTGGCGGCTCTGATGAGAGTTTTTGACCCTCTGGGGGACTCGGATTATATGGCTAAGCACCTTCTCAGCCGGAGACGGGGCCAAGCAAGTGTAGCGGAACACTCGGTGGCCCGGCCGACTCCGGCTCCCCGTATTCGGACGGCATTCCAGCCAGCTCCTGTTCCTGCCGCAGCCAGCTCCAGTTCCTGCCGCCTCTGCGCCGCAGCCAGCTCCAGTTCCTGCCGCCTCAGTGCTGCAGCCAGCTCCAGACCCGGCCGCCTCTGCGCCGCAGCTAGACCTGGCCGCCGCCGCCTCTGTGCCGCAGCTATCCCCGGACCTGGCAGCCGCCGCCTCCGAGCTGCAGCCTCTCCCAGACCCGGCCACCGTCTCGGAGCAGCAGCGACCTCCAGTGCCCGTTGCCGTCTCGGAGCAGCAGCGACCTCCAGTGCCCGCTGCCGTCTCGGAGCAGCGGAGACCTCCAGTACCTGCCACTGCCGTCTCGGAGCAGCAGAGACCTCCAGTACCTGCCGCTGCTGCACCAGCATCCTATTCTCCGGAGCCCTTCTGTCCGCCCGGCCGTCTGCCGGAGCACCTGTGGCCGAAGCGCTTCTGCGGCCCCGTGGCAGGTCAGATCCAGTCACCCCTCCTCCGGACCCCCTCCGCCCACCCTAGTCGGCCTTGTAGCTGTGGGGACATCCCTCCTCCGGACCCCCTCTACCCGCCCTTTTGTGTCTGGTTGTACGTCTGGAATCCGTTCCTTAAGGGGGGGGGGTAAATGTCAGGATCCAGGATCCCTGTCTGACCCGTTGTGTGTTACCTCTGTTTCCCCTGATCTCCTCTCCTCATGTGTCCTGTCATTCCCCAGTTTGTTATTGTGTGCTCTGTGTTTGTCCTCTGCCTCCAGACACCTCCCATGGCCACACCCTTGATTGTGCACAGCTGAGGACACTCCAGCCGATCACCTCCTGCAGCCTGACACACCAGACTCAGGTCCCACTAATGATTCCCCTGGCACTATATAAACTCTGGGGTTGTCAGGTCGTACAGTCTTTCACCCGCTTCAACCCCGTGGCATCCTCTGCCCTCCTGGTGTTTACGGATTACACACCGCCGCTCTGCCCTCCGTGGTGTTCAACGGACTACACACGCCGTCAAGCTGCCAGCCCTCCGGTGTCGAGCCACGGGACTCACACCGTCAAGCTACCAGCCCTCCAGTGTAGAGCCACGGGACTCACGCCGTCGATCGGCCTACTCTGGTGTCGGACCACAGGCTCCACGCCTTCACACACATTCTAAATAAAACCTGTTTATATTAACTTCTGTCTCCTGTGGTCTTGCGTTTGGGTCCTATCTGTGAACAAGTGCACATCAATTATTATTCTCAGTTTTCAAATGTAACTGGATGGATTATAAATAAATGTTCTTCTCATTTCAAGTAAAATAAGAGCTGGAATAAAGAATAAGACATAACAGAAAGCTTTTTAATGTACATCTTAAAATAAAGAAATACATTTTTCGAAAATGAATTTCACTGAATTGTGGTGCAGCTTTAAATTCAGTTCATTCAGGTGTGAAGTGATGTCAATAAAAAAGCCACTATTATATTTTTGTCATCTAAAAATCAGTGAGCATGGACTATCTGTGGTTATTAACACTTGTTTCAGCTCTATTCTCTGTTAACATCATTGTTGGTTGAACTAATGTGTTAGGATTCTGATCATTTTGGGCGGCGAGGTTTATTTTCTGTGACTTCATTTAGATGTGAGTGGGTACGTTTGCTCAAAAGAGTTTTGCTTTGTTTTTATCAATAGTTATGGTTTCTGAACATATGAGACATGCTGGTTTTAACTGCCTGTGGGAAGAATTAACATAGAAGAGTCTGTTCAGTCATGCTTATAGATTCTGTTCTCTCTGAACACGTATCTCTTTTTGGAGAACGTCATGTGAGAACTTCTCTGATTTGCGCAACATTCAGTACATTAGTCATTTAGCAGACGCTTTTATCCAAAGCGACTTACAATAAGTGTATTCAACATAGGTATTCAAGAGTCTAGTCACCAGAAGTCACCAGAAGTCATAAGTGCATCTCCTTTTTTCAAACAAGCATCTAAGAGCATAAACCAGAGCAAAGGTACAGAAAAAAACTAATATGAATACAATAAGTGCAATAAGCTAGTATGAGTACAATAAGTGCTAAGTGGAAGGGTAGTACTTCTTGAAGAGGTGAGTTTTCAGCCTGTTGAAAGATGGGCAGCGACTCTGCTGTCCTGACATCAGTGGGGAGTTCATTCCACCACTGAGGGGCCAGGACAGGAAACAGCCGCGACCGGGTCGATCGGCCGCAGGGACCTCTGAGCGACGGGGCGACCAATCGCCCCGAGGCAGCAGAGCGAAGAGGTCGGGCGGGGGTGTAGGGCTTGACCATGGCCTGGAGATAGGAAGGAGCTGTTCCTTTCCCTGCCATGTAGGCTAGCACCACAGTCTTAAACTGGATGCAAGCTCTTACAGGGAGCCAGTGTAGAGAACGAAGGGAAGTTGTGGGAGAACTTGGGGCGATTGAACACCAGGCGAGCTGCAGCTTTCTGGTCAAGCTCCAGAGGTCTGATGGCCGACGCCGGGGCTCCGGCAAGTAGTGAGTTGCAGTAGGGAGATGACAAGAGCCTGGATGAGCACCTGTGCCATCTCCTCAGTGAGGAAGGGGCGAACCCTCCTGATGTTGTAGAGCAGGAATCTGCAGGAGCGTGTAACCGATGCAATGTTTGCTGAGAACAGTTGGTCATCCAGGGTCACACCCAGGTTTCTCGTCACCAGAATCCGATCGTCACCACGGTATCGTCAATGGTGATGGACAGGTCTCGGTGCGGGCAACCCTTCGCCGGGAGGAACAGTAGCTCGGTTTTGTCCAGGTTGAGCTTCCGTGTGTCACGGTGTGTATACATCTCATCTCACTCGAATCAGGAAACTTGTCAGAATACCCATATTTGATTGGCTGAGCTGCATCACGTGATGTGATTTATACCGCATTGGTCGGCGTGTTTCCTGCACCGCTAAACAAGTGCCGTAACGGCTGAATAAGTTTCGCCGGTTAAAGCATAAACTTGCTCTGTAATATGTCGATTTCAAAATTATCTATCGGTTTGAGAGCCTGAGTCCGGATGCAACTGCGTCTGGGTCCGTATCCGGACCGCAGTCCGCCAGTTGGGGACCCCTGATATAGAGGATCAGGTATAAACTGATACTGGTTCAGAACCAGTTAAAAGTTACTCACAGTAACTTGAATTTGCACGGGACAGTAAACACCCACGGACACAGAGTAAAAGAAGCCAAAGTAAATATATATTACATGGACACTGGAATAAGATTTCACCTAAAATAAGTTATGTTTGAAGTTTTTGAATAAATGGCATCAAAAGACGTATGCAAATATTTTATAGAGTATGGTACTAGTTGCAACAGAACCACAGTATTGTGCTGACCTAATGCATGTAGCATTTTATGCGGTATGAATATAAACATCAGTGGTGGAATTAGATGCAATGCAACCAGTGTTCTGTTGTGCAGCACTACCACCTAGTGAGTGGAATGTAAAGAACACATTATGCTGCAATGTGCCAAATACAACTTGATGATTAAAATGTGGTAGAAAAGCAGCAGCACCCTGTTGTAATGTTTCCATGGAGATTTAACTAAAGGATGTGTAAGTTTTCAGATGGATTGATTCAGCAGCAGCGCTTAGTGTAAAGGTGCAAAGTCAGCCTGGTTAATCGGATTACTCACAGATATGAAGATGTTGAGCAGGTTTTCCAGCGTGGGCAGCTGTGGAATAAGCTTTTGGACCACTTTACTGAAAGCCTCGAATATGGAGTGATCGTATATACTGGTTAAGTAGAAGCTGTAGATATCGGGGAGAAGGAGCCGAATCAGAATGGATTTCAATGACAAACTGCTTTTACAATCTGATCTTTTTTTTAGCTTTGTGCAGATGCGGACAGATAACAGTCACCGATCAAAAGATTAGCATTTCAAGGTCATCACACACAGTTGTAGATAATATTACCGTCCCAAGATTACAATTATTGTAGACAATGAAAAGAGAAACCAAATCAGCATATTTAGTTTCACTCCCCTTAGTTAAATAACATTTTGACGAGTGTATCGGCCAGATTCAGCAATCTCTCACTCCTTATTCCTGTTTAAATAGTGTTTCATTCGGCATGTTAATCTGTGTCATAGTCGGTTGCTGTTCTTAGAAGTGTGGACATTTCTTGATCCCAAGATGCATTTTGATGTGGACGATTCTGCCTCGATACAGTGACATCATCGGGAGCTTGGTTTCATTCCAGCCCAGTGTGAGTCTTTAATGAGTTTTGCTGTCTGTTTCACAGTGGGCCGAGCTTACACACTCCGCCAGCTTGCTGCTCTTGCTACCAGTATTAGCAGCTCCGGTGTCAACAATGTCGGGCTGAAAACAAATGTGCATACCAGCTGAAATTCAGCATCAAAACGATGCAGTGACTTTAAACCAAGTGAGACTAGAAGAGCTATGAGTAAGGAAGAGTCGGCTAGCCACTAGGCTAATTCATGGAGTGTAAAATGCTACAAGCATTCAGGAAGTGCCCTGTGTTAGAGCTGTTAGAGATGTTGAAAGACACTGTAAAAAGATTTATGTTTGGGTTTTGTAATATTTACACAGATACTGGCACTGGAAAGATGCAGCTTTTTTTTAAATTATAGGTTTTGAAAGCACTTTCTGAATAAAAAGGGCAGTTCCGATTTATCTGACTGTAGAAGTAGCCGGGTGCAGTCATAGAGAAATGTGAGGATGTGATACATTCAGAAGTATCGTGAATCACTGGCATTTGGATCTTTGATGGGTGAATCAGAATGGAACTGTGGGGCCAGTGAAGATTCACACCTCTAGTAGTTATATTATCATACTTGGGTAATGCATCTTCTATAGTAAGTCTATAACACTCCAATAACATTCCAACTGAAACATTAAAGAGTAAAAGTGATTATATATTTACCCACGTTGTTAATACGCAAAGAGCTTCCCTGTATTACTTGTAGCCTTTAGTATCACTCTATAATATATTACGGGATGTCTTCAGCATGGAATCAACACCAGCACCAACTATTCATTCAGGTTTTAGCAGCAGTGTCCCAGTCAGGATGCCCCAACATATTATGCAGCAGGATAAAGAGACACATTGTGAATATCTAGAGAATAAGAACACGGGAGCAGAGGATATTGATGCTCTTGTGAAATGTTAGCAGCATAAAAGCTCATAAAAGCTTGCAATACACTATCTATTCAATTGTGAAACCAAAAGCAGTCCAAGCCCACCTCAGATGTATGCGTTCCAGGCCGGCATCTGCAAGGTCATCGTTGGCCCGCTTGTGAATGTCCCGCTGCTTCTCGATCTTGTGGTCGTCTGACAGGCCGTCCACTTTGTGGATGAACACCTCGAAGTTGATCTCCGGGTTGACCTTGTAGGCACGGGTCACGGTGAGATGCAGCCTACTCAGAGCCTCCACGTAGTCGTCCTGCCACGACGAAGAGGAGAGAGTCACACAGCTTCGTTAGTCAGCTCCAGGTTTTTCGGTTTGAACTGCTAACGTTTTCTTGGGTTCTCGTATCACAGATTTATTGCATCGGTGACAGCTGATTTCTACACTTTGGAGTTCAAGTTAACAAAGAAACGTTTGTACACAGCTTGAGAAGAGACCACACAGGCACCTCCATCTTTTTATCAAAGCAACAAGAATGGCATTAGTAGGGATGCCCTCCGATCCCCGGTTCCTGTTATTGGGACCGAGCAGGTACCGTTAGTGATGCCATACCGAGTTTGATCATAAGAACAGGATAATCAATGAAAGATAATTGCTCAGCTAATTGTTTAGCTGCGACTGTATTTTAAGGATTTGGGAACTTTTTGTAGATGGTCGGGCTGAGGCTGCAGCCTTGACCCAGACCATCCCCCTTCACTCTACACCCACCGGTCCCAGCCCGTCCCCCTTCACTCTACACCCACCGGTCCCAGCCCGTCCCCCTTCCCTCTACACCCACCGGTCCCAGCCCGTCCCCCTTCACTCTACACCCACCGGTCCCAGCCCGTCCCCCTTCCCTCTACACCCACTGGTCCCAGGACGTCCCCCTTCACTCTACACCCACCGGTCCCAGCCCGTCCCCTTTCACTCTACACCCACCGGTCCCAGCCCGTCTCCCTTCACTATACACCCACTGGTCCCAGGACGTCCCCCTTCACTCTACACCCACCGGTCCCAGCCCGTCCCCTTTCACTCTACACCCACCGGTCCCAGCCCGTCCCCCTTCACTCTACACCAGGGGTCTCAAACTCATTTTCACTCTGGGCCACATCAGCATCACGGTCGCCCTCAAAGGGCCGGTTGTAAATAACTCTCTGCATTTGATTATTGCTTATTCAAGTGTAAAAATATTGTACATGCAGTTATATAAATGTAAACATATATTTAAGCACATTTCTGTTATAACTTAATTAACTTAGGGTTAAGAAACCCACATTACTCTATCAAAGATCAAACTATTAAAGAAAATAGAAAAGAGAAATATCAAACACAAGTTATTACAATAACTTTGTTCAAAGCTTAAAATCCTTTCAAGGGTACGTTTGCACAATCCTCCTTCACGTGGGATTGTGCAAACGCACCCTTGAAAGGATGTGTTGTAAAGCCACGTTTAAAGTAGTCTTCAATATACTCACAATACATTTCCATTTCAAGTGTACAGTAACCAGCCAAAGAGCTGCTTCTATGACTGCGCGTTTAAGTATATCATCATTTTGACTTTCTATCTCAGAATTATGACTTTCTATCATAGTTATGACTTTGTCTCATAACTTCGACTTTCTATCATGATTTCGATTACGGGGATATTTTTATTATCAACTAACTTTTAATTATTTATTTTTTTATTACATTTTTTTAAACCTTTTTTTTTGCTGGCGGATTCGCAGGCCACATAAAATGACGTGGTGGGCCGGATTTGGCCCGCGGGCCTTGAGTTTGAGACCCCTGGTTTAGACAATGGCACGCACTTTGATAATGCTGTAGTGAGAAGATAAGTCATTGAGGGTCAAGCAAAGGTTAGGATGTGTGTATTATTCCCAAACACAAGGGTTGGTGGAACGAGCTAATGGTACACTAAAAACTAAACTATCTCAAATCTGTAGGGAAACTAAGATGGACTGGTTTACTGCTCTACCACTCGCACTAATGAGCATGATAATGCAAACCAACAGACATCACACTTAACACCGCATGAAACGCTAACTGGTCAACCCATGCCTGTACCATACTGGAACCCCGTTAGATTTGCTAACAAAGGAACTGCGCAACTATTGCATATACCTGCATACATGAAGCTCTGTTTCAAAAGGTAAAAGGGGCCACGCAAGAGAGGCAAACTCTTCCGGATCCACAGACTGCTGTCCACCCTGATGAGTGGGTATAGATTAAAACCCACAAACGCTAGTGGGACAAGCTGAGACAGACAGGACCACAAGTGGTATCACCTATACTAAGTATATGCGCACTTATGAATCCTTGTATCCTTTATATCACAATAAAGAAAAGTTCACTCTTTGTGAGTGTGCATGAGAAACAGGATGTCGAGCCAGTTGGTTAGTAAAAGGGAGCTGTCACTACAACATGACGGTTTCAGAGGCGACAACAACAAGTGGAGTCTCCACTGATGACTGTTTTAGAGGGGACAGGGAGATATAGTATAAAGGGTGAGTCTGATGGATGGCTAACAATTGATCATTTAGAAGACAGGAACCCAAGGTTCGTAGCCTGTTCTCATGCACAACTCATCCCAAAATGTTATGAAAGAATGTCAGTAATGTGTTTTTTTCGCCATCCAGGCACTCACAGTGGTTTTGTTGTTCACTTCGGATAAGGCTGGTCAGCATAGGGTGCACAGAGGCCAGGGTGATAGCAGCGGGAGGATACTCAAAGGATTAGGCAGAGGGCTAGGAGCAGATGTGTAGGAGTTATAATGCTGCGTTCACACCAAACGCGTCGAGATTACATACAGTCTATGCACAGTCTATGCTCTATGAGACTGGCGCGGCGCGAATCTGCAATGGCGCATCGCGATGGACGCAAATTTGCGGCGCGATGGACGCAAATCCGTGTCAAACGCCAAGTCGCCCCGACACGCGAGTTCTTTTTTGAACTTCTGCGAAATATTCGCGTTACGCCCCGGCGCGATAGCCTATCAGCGTTGAGTTGCTCCCCCTGTCATCAGAGACGTCCTGCCGTTGCTGAATCAGGAAATAAATACAGAGCCGCCCGTCTGTGTTCACCCAGAGCTCTATGATCAACTCGGCATCATTACGTAGTTATTTCGGAGTCCCTTTTTGTCGGAGAAGACAAGTACAAATCGGCATCATTTCGTAGTTATTTCGGAGTCCCTTTTTGTCGGTTTATTGCCGTTAAATCACAGCCAAATCAGCCCCGCCCCCTCTCCGGCGCGTCCAGCGCGATTCACACATGAACACAAATGGTCCCTGGCGTTTTGACCGGCGTCGCGATGGACGCGAATATGCGGCGCGATGAATTCGCGACGCGTTTGGTGTGAACGCAGCATAACGGGTAAAAAACGTAAGCAGGTCACTATGATCTGTGGCGTGAACCAGAGGAAGATGGTTGGGAAGGAGGCTGGTGATTAACCAGACACCCGGATGTGTGTGCCTAATTCAGGAACTTAGAGGCAGGTCTCTAGGGACAGATAAGTCACCAAGACCTGAGCCAGAGCAAAGCTATAAAGTGATGTGTATTACTACTGTGACGTTAGTTGAACCTGGGACAACTCGATTTGCTTGTGCTCTGTGTGATACAAAAAAACCTACGTGGAGTGACGACAATCCAATCTCTACTGTGTTCTGTGGGTGTTCATTACTGAGTTCCTGATAGTGAGACCCTGTGGTGTCTCACCATTAGTCAGATACATTTGAAGTGTCATTTTAGAGCAACATTATAGGGACTGATCATAGAAATAGAGTAGAGGGGACATTCCCATTCAAATCAATGTAGCAGGAGCGTTTGAGAGGCATCCAATTTTATGTGTAGCGTTGCCATTGCGACCGTTGTAGCTGGCTAACTTCCTTATAAACTAAATTTGCGCAAATCGTGGACTCACTGAGGTGAGGTTTTGCAGTAACGAATAAAATGATGATTGGGGAAGTAACATTACAAAGCATAGAGAGCCACAGTAAATGAGTAAAATTTAACAACTTATTGCTTCATCCCAGCCCAGTATCGTGGCAGGTCATGAAATAGTCACGAAACAAACAGGACTTTGGTGACTTTCAACCATGTGGCATGTCTCAAAGTGTTGTTGTGGTTTTGTTGCTTAAACTCAACTGTACGTAGTTATTTATTAGTTTTATTGCCGATTGTTTTGTTATGTAATGTCGTCCTGAAAAGGAATTCATACCGAGCGACATTGAAAAAAAAACAAAAGAGCCATTAGATTGTGTTTGCTGACTTTTTTACGGCCTTTTGACTGTGTTGTTAATCCAGACTCATATCACAGCGCAGGAAAGTACAGTGCAATCGCCAGATAAGTGACAACTTTGTTCGGCTCATTTACTGTAATCAATGTAGCATTAAAGCAAGATTAGCAAGCTAGATAGCTGGCTAATGAGCCTACAATTGGTTAGTTAGCTGGCTTGCTAATTCTATCATGCTTTAATGCTACACTGGTTTGAGAAAATGAGCCAAACAGAAGGCTGGTGGGTCTAACAGTCCTTCAACCTAACTTCCTGCTGCTCCGGAGAAAGGCAAGCTACCTAGCTAACTAGCCTGCCATCCGTCTCCAGGGCTGGGCCCGCTCTCTTCCTGGCAAGCTGCGACAACAATTTATGACTGCATTTTCTTTTGAACTAGCACGGAAAAAAGTTCAATGTCTGTCCTACTCCTATTCTATTTCTATTGGCCTGATTATTTTCCTTATGGATCTGTGGGCTGACCTGTGAGTCGATGACAAAGATTAGCGCTCCAGTCCCTCTGAAGATCATTTCATAGTCAAAGGTGGGGTCGAAAAAGTCGATCTGGCCAGGGAAGTCCCAGATCTGGAAGCTGACGAAGGAGATGCTGGACACGTCCTCTCTACAGATCTTGTTGGTGCTCTCCAGGAACAGGGTCTCGTTGGGCGACATTTTATAGAAAACCACCTTCTGGATGGAGGACTTCCCACTCCTCCTCAGGCCCATCAACAGTATTCGCGGTTTGACCTCTCCGTTCAGAGAATCGCTGAAGCCCAACACTATACAACAGCAAAGGAACAGAGACATTAAACAGATTAACGGGGGACTGAGTTTACATGACAGGAGTAGAGGAGGATTTGGCCTCAAAATAATATCAGAATATGGCAGAGTGATTCTGATATAACAATATTCATGACAATGTGATTAAATACCAGCAAATACGACTAAATCAAAAGTTTTACAACCAAACCAGACCAAATTTACTTGTGTACCAAAATACTCTTTCCCCTGTGTGTGTGTGTGTGTGTGTGTGTGTGTGTGTGTGTGTGTGTGTGTGTGTGTGTGTGTGTGTGTGTGTGTGTGTGTGTGTGTGTGTAGGTGTGTAGGTGTGTGTGTGTCACATTCTTGCTTTGACACTCTGACCTTGATGGCTCCATGTTGAGGAATGTCGAATGTCAATGTACAGTAAATAAGTCAATGAAACAGTGTTCGGTAAAACAGCTCCCACTGTATCTCAACTCCTGCTGACTCCCTCTCAATATAAATGCCATATTCTCATTTTATATTCCAGAACTGAAGAGCTGAAGGCCTCTGAGGTTGCAACTATTTACATACCCATTTGATAAAAACACACTCATGTCCATTCCCTCCTCTCTATCACGTATATCCTGACTGGAAGTCATTTGAAAGGGACAAAGGGAGGAGACAGAGTTCAGATAGCTGTTTGCTTCGTATCATCTTATGCCTTTCATGATAATCAGTGGCCCTCTATCATCCACACGGCAGTCCAACAGCCAATCACAGAAGACTAATGCATCAAAGTTCAAATAATAAAATAAAAGTATCAAACACGCATTACTACTTTGCAGTTAAATATTTAACATTTATTCCAACACGAAAAAAAGCAGTAAATAACACTTATATAATATAATATAATATAATATAATATAATATAATATAATATAACATGTTTATTTATTGAGATGCCCCTATGGACCTTGTTATAGGAGGTAAAGATCAGGAGAAGTAAACATGAAGTGTAATTATGAATACTGATGTTAAATTAAGCGATGATGAGTTTTCACTGTTAATTTACCATCTCAATTGAATGTTGATGCCTCCATGACCAAGTTAAGCAGATGAGACTGAGGACAACTATGTAGAAGAAAAGATGTTCTTGACAGAGTTCTCCATGTGTGTCCTGGTGTTCTCATGTTTCCTTACCTCCTCATCCCTCACTCCCTAACTGTCGGTGCTGGATCTGTCCCCGTTGTTTTAAAAAGCTAAATAAATGATTAGCATGACGTCATCCAGCTAGCTAAACCTGTCTGGTACAGCTAGTAGTGAAGCTTCGCATGTAGTCTGCTGTCTGATTGTGAGGTCGGGCTGATCTGATATCAGCTCTTTGGCTGCAGAATCTCCGCCAAAGTTCTCCTCTCAAACGGGTCTTAGAGGAGGAGTGCTCGTGCGTAGAGACTTCTCCTGACGAGAACGCGCAGCTAGGAGGGCAAAATATTTTTGGCCCGACACTGAATCTATTTGAGGGCGCTGATTGGCAAAATTGTATGTCACTCATTTATATCTTCAATCAGCAATTGGCTAAACTGCTTTATAGACCCGCCTCTTTTGGGCCAAAACGATTAGGCCCCCCTAGCTGCGCGTTCTGAGACGTGTGCACACAGGCGGAGAGCACGAGCAGGAAAAGCATATATTTTGCGCAGATATCACATTTTACACATATTACTGGGTACATTCCACAGTTCACAAACACAAATATTGACAATTTGTATAATTTATTATTATAATTTTTGTTTTGTTTTGTGTGGCTCAAGGTGGGGCCATGCCCCATGGCCCTCTATTGACCAGCCGCCACTGCTACCAATGCTTGCATTTCTTTGAGCTTGTGTAGTATAGATACAGCGGTGCTTTGAGTGAAATGCTAACATGCTCACAATGACAATGTTATCATGCTAATGCTAAGCTGATGTTTAGCATGTATAATGTTTACCACGTTCACTATCTTATGTTAACATGCTTATACGACAGATGTGGCGATACAAATAATCATTAGTTGCACCCGTACCATATTTACTCAAATGGTATGTTTTGCTTAGAGCAATGCGATCTTTTTCTAGAAGGCCCTGTTAACATTCACACAGTTGAGCTGCCAGAACACTTCATCAGAACTGCCAAACGGCTTCCGAGAGAGCGCAGCGTTAGCATTAGGGAAATCCTTCGCAGCTGTGTGCAAGCTGTCTGTGACGCTGAACACACCTCTACCTGCCTCAGCGGCCTGTGAAAGGCTATTTAGCATCATCAGCCAACAGGATCACAGCCAACATGTTCAACACAGCTCCATGTCCTTGGTCATGGTGCCACAGCACTTAAAAGAATAAACTTCATAATTCTCAAAATTCTGACCCTTTGCTTTTTTATGAACAGCATTTACTTGTACTTTTACTTTCAATGAACAAGTTATGATGTTCATTTAATGTTCAGGTTATGATGTACATTTAATATCAGAAAATTACTTTTGATACTTAAGTACAATAAATATCAGATACTTCAAGACTTTTACTCAAGTAGTATTCAAATAGGTGACTTTTTACTTTTACTGGAGTAGTTTTCCAGTAAGGTATCTTTACTTTTACTCAAGTATGGCTTTTGAGTACTTTATACACCACTGGTTAAATTACCAGCTGACGCAGAGTGAAATAGTGTTATACAGAAAGGAGGGGAAAGAACAGACTAGCTAACGTTAGGCGCAGTAACATAACACTCCGCAGAGACATCTCAGAGCAAAGCAGCGCCCCCCCCCCCCCCGCTCTCTGCCCGTATGTGACCTTCCCAAGCAGCGGAAATATCCGCCTACCTCCGTCCTCACAGCCCAGCTCGGCGTCTGAAAACGCCTTCAGGTCATCTTCGTCGTCGTAATATCCCGCCGCAGCCGCGTCTTCTTCCTCCTCGTCGTCCTCAACGCTCAGCGCTGCGCTCCTCTTGCTCGTCATGCCGACTCCCTCTCCTCGTCGTTGGGTTTGGATTTAATGCGCCTCGCGGTGTCCAACTTTCCCCACATTGTCACCGGATACGTGAGAGCCATGCCGGTAACCCCCCCCTCCAGTCCGACACACTGCAGCTGCACGGCGAGGGGTCCAGAAGTATTTCTATTTCTGTATCAGACCAAATCAAGTGCCTGTCATGTCAACATCTAAAGAGACAAATGTTTTGTAATATATTTATATTAAAATAAATACAAGAGATTCGCCATGTTGTTTTGCTACCAATATTGATAATTACAATAATAATAGTATGGCAGAAAGCCAATCTATCAACACTCCTATTCTTTCCTATTCTACATAAATATGGAAAATTTAAAAGATCCCTTGAATGTTCAAATCCTGATTCTGAAAAAGTAACAAAAAAGCTTCTGTACATCTACACATTTCTGAAAATACATTGAAATAGGGAAAACTCAAGTCAATACTTCGTTGTATGAAATAGGTATAAAAGTAAATATGTGTGTTGCTTGTGCAAAGTAACTTTTCTCTTTCATTTTTCTCTACAATAAACTTCCGCCTCCAGTCAATGCAGGAATGCTATTTAACGCATCGTGTATCTGGGGTCAAAGTTCTACTACTTTAACAAAGTACTTTATGGTTGTTGTTAATGGTTGTTGAACTTGGGTCCAGTCGGATCATTTCTGGACGTGGAACAGACAACATGTGACCCTTTAACAACCAAAACCAAACCGGAGCGTCGTCATGCTGCGTTCACACCAAACGCGTCGCGAATTCATCGCGCCGCATATTCGCGTCCATCGCGGCGCGGGTCAAAACGCCGGGGACCAAGTGTTCATTCGCGTGAATCGCGCTGGACGCGCCGGAGAGGGGGCGGGGCTTATCGCCCTGAAAGGCGTTCAACTGTCTGCCATTCACCATGAAAAGAATAACCTCTTTCTGCTTAGTATGTGTTGTGGAAGTCACAGATATCCCGGGAAACGAAACGCCGTCATGTCTGGTTCATAATATTGTCCAGAGGAGCTCCATGGATTTTATCGAGCTGTATTCACTGTGTCTAGCAAGCCACACAAGTCGCTGTTTACTACAGCTGTACACACATATTTATACACATAGTTTGGTCCGGTCTCTATTGATATGAGGTATCGTAGAGCTCTGGGTGAACACAGACGGCTACAGTATTTATTTCCTGATTCAACAACGGCAGGACGTCACTGATAAGAGGGGGAGCAACTCAACGCTGATAGGCTATCGCGCCGGGGCGTAACGCAAATATTTCGGAGAAGTTGAAAAATTTCAACTCGCGTGTTGGGGCGATTTGCCGTTTGACGCGGATTCGCGTCCATCACGCCGCAAATTCGCGTCCATCGCGACGCGCCATCGCAGATTCACGCCGCGACAGTCTCATGGCGTCTGTGCATAGACTTTGTATGTAATCTACTCGCGCGAATAATTCGCAACGCGTTTGGTGTGAACGCAGCATCAGTCTTCATTTGGTTTGTAGTTGCAAATTTAAATAAATGAGGCCTTATCTCAGTCTAGGTTCTTTGTTCGTAAAACAGAATACCATTTTCAGTATATTAATACTGAAATTTAAAACACATTTCTGATTATTTAGTTTGACTTAAGAATGCACAAAGATTCATTTAATTATAATGTGTTATGTGTTAGCAGCAAATGTGTTTTTGTCCGGTTGCGGAACTGTAACCCCCCCCCAACCCCCAACGCCATGCCTTCACATAACCTCATGTAACTCCACCTCAAACTGTCACTAACTTAAAGCTGCCAATTGAATAAAGTTAGATTTCCATGTCATCTTTCAATTAAAACTACATATTCAGAAACTGTGCCTTTTTAAACGAGCAAGTCAGGACTTCTATGAGGTTGTCACCACTACTAGCAGTCACCGGTAGAGGTGGCGCTAAACTCAGTGTAGTTGATACACTGACCAATCAGAGCAGACTGGGATTTTTCAGGTGGTGTCTTAAAGAGACAGGCGTTTAAATGGAGTGTTTAAGACAAGAGAGTGAATACAGGTATATTTAGACAGACAGTATGAAAAAAATGGTCCTTTTTTAATATTGAAGCATTTAATTATGTTCCTGTGGAAACCCAAGGTACAAGTATGAATCTGAAAATGAGCATGATATGTCCTCTTTAAAGTGCATATTCTATAGTTGCTTGCATCTGCATTTGATATGTGACAAGAATGGCTCTGTGGACCCAAATGGCCTGCCAAATAACCCATCCCATAATGTGGACTGTCTTGTCAAACTCTAGACAGTGTTGGGCTCTGGCACCATCTCCTGGCTGGCTGAGCTCCTCACATGGAGTCAGAGCCACATCTGACCTGAACTCTGATCCTTGCCCCTTTAAGATGACCCCGCCTTCGGCCACTGCTCAGCCGGACCCTTCATTGGCCGAAAAGCAGCCTCCCGCTGTGCGAGCAGACCCGTTTATAAGCGCCAGCACAGCGAAAATCGGTCTCTTCGCTCCGGATCCGTCCGGTACCTAAGGAGATGCCCCGAGGACCCGATCGGCCTCATCCAACCTCAACTCAGCGCCCACGTGCCATTTCACTGGCCGAAATCGACCACGTATATTCTGAGTTAAGGCCCTCGGCCCGCGAGAAACGCATACCTTATGCGATCCGTCCGCCGCCTTTCGTGCACACGCCAACGGTACCAGACGACTAAACCTCTTTCTGCACCACTCATTACCGGGAGATACGAATCGACAACGTGTCTCAGCCGACGTTGAAACCAGGCCCACTCTCTGCAGGGAGTAGGACCGACGCAGCACCGCATACCAGCCGTGCAAAAAGCCGCTGCGCCCTGCCTTTTTTTTCTTCAGGAAGAAGGAGCAACAACCCATCGACAAACACTCTCCACTTTGCAACAAAGCATCTAACAGTAAGGGTTCATGGTGTCTGGGCATAGCTTAGCTTAAATTAACCTAAGTTTAATTCAGGTTATTCATTTATATGTTGATATTCCCGTGTTTTGTCGTGTTTAAGTCATTGTTTTCGTTTGCTGAGACATTGCGCAATCACTGACGGACCGCAGGGCACGTCGCATTGTGTACTTCCTGCTCTGACTTCTTTGGGATTGTTCATTTCATTTTGTTCCTCTCTCTTTCCTTGAATCGATTCTGTGAGTGAAGTGTGGAATCGCGCGTATCGCACATAAGTGTCGTGAGTTCGCGAGGCGACAACGACAGCTTGTGTGAAATACGGTCAGCGACCCTCATTCTCACTACAACGCGACACCGCACACAGAAGCTCTGATTCCTCTCTCTGCCGCTCTTATTGTTGGAATGCTGTTAAGCATTCCAACAATTGTTCTTCGAATCTTTATTCCACTATTTCTTCCGTCCCCCTTTTTTTGAAACGCTTCTTCTCCTTCATATTTTAAGCTACAGAAACCGTTCAACTATCAAAATGTTCAGCTCTTTCAGCAGAGGGGTGCTATATCTCTTAATATTTCTAACCTTTAAACTTTTTGAATTATTAAGCTTTTAGCAACTTTTTTTTGAATGGGTTTCTATGGAGAAGATTTTCAAATCCTCTTAAACTTCTTCAACTTTCAAATCCTTCAACTTCCTCATACTTTCAGCTACAGACACCATTTCAACTTTCAAATGTTGAGAAACCCCTAAACTATTGCTGCAACATACAGCTTTCTGATATCTTTTAAACTTTTTGAACTGCAGCAATTTAACTTTTATGATTTTTCAGCCCTTTTCTGACTTTATAATGGGTGTGTATTGCAGAGCTTAGAGTGCGTGATGTCACCGCTAGAGTGAAGAGCAGCTTGAGATTCTTGTGAAAAAAACATTTGTATTTTGCCACTGTGTCCACAATCTTCACTCTTCATGCATAATTTCTGGATGTAGAAGTAACTAATCTTGTCCTTTCGTAGAAAAATTACTGTGGAATCCCACAGATTTCCACATTTGACACAGAAGCCGTTAATTGAGAGGAAAACCAACTTTCTGCTCCATAGAGACCAATGTTAAATTTTGCTTCAAAATCAGCTTCCACAGAACACGGTACTCCATTTGTAGATCGCCAGTTCAGCCACATTTTTTACACTACAGACACAATTTTTACAGGATCTGTTTCTCAAGTCATCCATCCTCTCAATCATTAATATCGGAGCAATAGGAGCTACGGTTATGGGAGTTTTGATGATTTGTTTGAGAGGTGTTTCCCTGTTTTATCTCCATGAAATGGCTTCAGGCACACATTAGTGATGTTGCACCTCTCTCTCTCTCTCTCTCTCTCTCTCTCTCTCTCTCTCTCTCTCTCACACACCCCATTTTAACACACCGCGACACAAGAGGGAGAGACGAGGAAAGACATGGCAGAGCAGGACAATAGTCATGTAAGCTGTAAAAGATAAAACCTAGTACAATCTCCAAATGAGAAAGTTTGCCTCTCACTAATTCTTTCCTCTCTCTCTCTCTCTCCCTGTCTGTCTCTCTCTCTCATACAGTCATTCAGGTCTTAGAGACTTTTAGAGGACCCCCCCCACACACACACACACAATTTCAAAATAAAAGCCCCAAAGAGTGAATTCTAATTGAAATGCTTGTGATGAAGCCAGGCATTTAATAACCTGTTTGTGTGTCAGACATTATGATTATGTTCAGCTCTTTCAGGAGAGGTGTGATATGACTTTTCATATTTGTAATCTTTAAACTTTTTGAATTATTAAGCTTTTTGCAATTTGTTTTTGAATTGGATATCTATTTTCAGCAATGTTTTTGCGATTAATTTCAGTTTTCAGCATTCCAACACATTTTCAGCAGGAAATGCTTTTTCTAGTTCCTCTTGTTTTCATACACATAGAGCTCCGGCTGATGGTGGTGAAACTCTCGCCTATTGTTCCAACACACGTGAACACACACAGCTGACCCCCCCCCCCCCCCTCCGCTATTTTGTCTAAGTCACTCGACTCCGCCATCTGGTGGTGGGTTAGCTGTAATCCTTAAGGCCCCCCCCTTTTCACACACGTCATTACCCACAGTCTCACCCCCCCCTCTGCTATTTTGTCTCCGTCATTCGACGCCGCCATCTTTGTAGCCCTCGACTGTAGTTTAAGACCCCCCTTCTTTTTACCCACACACACACAGACACACACACACACACTTATATATATATACATCCTCACCCATTTTATTCATTTGTTTAGATATTAGGCGCATAAAATTGGATAATAGCGTTGTTGATTGCAATATTAATTGATCTGATCATTTATTATTCTGATTTAATCAACCCTGTTATATTTTAAGGAGCAGTCGTCTGTGATTACTTGTGCATATGTATGTAATGAGAACTGGATGTGTAGCCCGTCTACGAACTCAATCCTTCACTGTCACTTCAAATGTGTAGTCGTACCCGACTATTGACATTACGAGTGGCCACTAATTATGAGACTTAGTTTGTTGTTTGGTTATTAGTCCCTGTTCACAGGGTGGTGCCCCGTTGTTATTAATAATCATTAATAACTGTTACTTACATTAATAATTCTATTGATGTCAAGAATTCAGTTTCTTAAAAGCTGATAACCCAAACACGCCCCTCTACGTTCCCAACAACAGCATCAGAATCTGTTTTTGTTTTCTCTCTCAGAGTTGTGGTGAACCACACCATCCTCCCTAACAATGTAAAATGGAAACCCACTATGTTTACTCAGTAGTAACTGTAGTATGTTGATTCAGGCAGGAAACATAGCACTCCACCTGGCCTGTCAGAACGCACATGCTCAGACGGCTCGCCTCCTGCTGCTGGGAGGATCCACACCAGACATCAAGAACGATGTGAGTCCTCAGGCATCCCACAATGCACTGTGCTCTCCTCAGAGACATGATTAAAGAAGTAGGAGACCCTTCACTCTGACTCTTGTGGACTGCTGAACATTGAGGAATAGTTTCACAACGCACTTGGTGCATCACTGATATTAGTATCGTGATAAACTAAACTAATATCACTGAGAATTGTGTTTTGGTTCCAGATGGGTGACAGCTGTTTGCATGTGGCTGCTCGCTACGACAACCTGACCCTGGTGAAGATCCTGCTGGGTTCTCTGTGCTCCGTGACAGAGAGGAACCAGGTACAATATGTCAGTGTTATCAATATGATATTGCGAGACATCTTTTAGCCCGCGTGACACAAACCATTAAGAAAATCCCTCAGACTTCAGCAAAAGCGTATGCCAGAGAAACTCATGCAAACCCGTGTGGTTTCACTGATACGGTATGTTTGTTTTTGCCTGTGAGTGCGAAAGGCAGAGATTCAATTATGTTTCATACAGGACACTTTATTTCAATTTCTCGTGAAATCTTTGGCAGTGTGGCTGTAATTACAGGGAAATAGAAATAGGAGACAAAGTTTTGAGACATTGATTTGGAAAGTGGGAGGGAAAGAATTCAGATCTTATCCTGAAGTGAAAGTATCAAGTACTCCTTTACAAGTACAGAAGTATTATCAACAAGATGTAACAAAAGTAGAATTACTCAATATGCAGAATGACCCTTTTCAGAGTGTTTTCAAATATTTGTATGTATCAACACGAATACAGCAGTATGATGTGGGCTGATCAGTGGATTTTGAACTATTTTATGTGATGTATTGTTTCTTTCTTGAAATAAATCTGCAAGATTATTTAAAATTGTTTTTATCAATAGAAAAAAACAATAGAATCAATAGAAATTAATAGAAATGTTAAAACATCTTGGAATCATCTCACGGCAACGGCAGATTATTCCCCCTTGTTTAAGGAAAGTAAGAATGTAGAAATGTAGTGCAGTGAAAAGTCCAACATGTCAT
Organism: Lycodopsis pacificus; assembly: GCA_028022725.1. Classification (NCBI taxonomy): domain Eukaryota; kingdom Metazoa; phylum Chordata; class Actinopteri; order Perciformes; family Zoarcidae; genus Lycodopsis; species Lycodopsis pacificus. Next base: position 24,093,459 of record CM051701.1, on the reverse strand, counting down.
ATGCATGTACCTTAAAATTGTACCTTATACTGGAGTAAATGTACATATTTACTTTTTATTACTGTATTTAGATTTGAGCTTGGATACCTATCCTTGTAAGAACTTCTCCATTTCAACCCACGTAAATATTAATCCGTTATTTATTTATTTATTATAGGACTTTTTATTATTATTTGTTGACTTGTGTGCTTGCCTCTAGACAAATTACACATGTTCACCTGATCTACTGAGAACAAACACACAGGCATATACATACTATACTGTGTCTGTGTCACAAGGAGGTGGAGTTGCTATTTTATTTAATGATTCTCTTCAATGCAAGCAGATGTCCTTTGGTCATTTTAGTTCTTTTGAATATGTGGCTCTGAATTCCACTCAAGCTTTATTCCTAAACATTTACAGACCGCCTAAATACTGTGCAACCTTCTTTGATGAGTTTACTGAACTGCTGTCTGTAATCTGTATTGATTTTGACTGTGTTGTTATTGTTGGTGATTTTAATATCCATGTTGATAATCCCCAGGACAGAGAGTCTATAGAACTATGTGGTGTCCTTGATAACTATGATCTGACTCAGCATGTGACAGGACCCACCCACAACAGGGGGCACACTCTGGACCTAATCATCACCAAAGGTCTAAACATTTCCAAGGTTGCTGTGACGCGCAGGTGGCGAAAAACTAATCTCCAGGTTCACTGTGACATCTATAAAGAGAGACTTCGCAATTATAATTTGGAACTTAGAAATGCAAGGCAGTCCTTCTTCTCTGACATAACCAAAAACAAGAACAATACACACGCCTTATTTGCTACCGTCGACAGGCTAACAAATCCTCCAGTGTCGGTAGTTGCTGAGCTCCAATCCACCTGGGAATGCAATCAATTTGCCTCCTTTTTTACTGACAAAATTCAGTAAATTAGACAAGCAGCCAGTGCCTCCACACCAACCACAGGATGTGTTGTCTCGATCTCTGAATAACATCCATTCAAATATCATGACACAATTTCATTCAATCGACCGTAGAAGTCTAGAAGACATTATACAACATCTGAAGTCATCCTCCTGCTGCTTGGATATTCTACCAACACACTTTTTCAAAAATATTTCAAACTGCATGACCAGTGATCTTTTACAAATTGTAAACACATAACTTCTCTCAGGTGTCTTCCCACAAGCCCTAAAAACTGCAGTTATTAAACCACTCCTAAAGAAGGCTAGTTTAGACTCCGCAACGATGAAAAATGATAGGCCAATATCAAACCTCCCATTGTTGAGTAAAATAATTGAAAAAGCGGTTTTCCAACAGCTGACCAACTTCTTGGCCGTAAATAACTGCTTTGATGTTTTCCAGTCAGGCTTTCGACGGCACCACAGTACTGAAACTGCTCTTGTTAAGGTTTTCAACGACATCCACTTAAACATAGACAATGGCAGAAGTTCAGTCTTAGTATTACTGGATCTCAGTGCTGCATTCGACACGGTCGACCATGCCATACTCCTAGAAAGACTAAAAATCTGGGTGGGACTCTCTGGCACAGCACTTAACTGGTTTGAATCCTACTTGAAGGACCGAGAATACTTTGTGTCTGTAGCTGATTACACATCAGAGCTGACTAAAATGACATGTGGTGTTCCCCAAGGTTCAATACTGGGGCCTCTTCTGTTCAACATCTACATGCTTCCACTAGCTCAGATTATGGAAAACAACAAAGTGTGTTATCATAATTATGCAGACGACACACAAATCTACATAACTATGTCACTAGGGGACTATAATCCCATACAAGGGCTGGGTAACTGCATTGAACAAATCAACAACTGGATGTGCCAGAATTTTATTCAATTAAACAAAGATAAAACAGAAGTAATTGTTTTTGGTACCAAGGACGAACAATTGAAAATCACCGCTCAGCTTCAATCACTGATGTTAAAACCCACAAACCAAGCCAGAAATCTAGGTGTAGTTATGGATTCAGACCTCAACCTGAACAGCCATATCAAGACAATTACAAAATCAGCCTACTATCACCTGAAGAATATATCAAGGATTAGAGGACTTATGTCTCAACAGGATTTGGAAAAACTTGTCCACGCATTTATCTTCAGCATTCATCTTCAGCAGACTGGACTACTGTAGCGGTGTGTTTACAGGTCTCTGGAACAAGTCCGTCATAAAGCTGCAGCTGATTCAGAACGCTGCAGCTCGAGTCCTCACTAAGACCAGGAGGGTGGATCACATCACTCCAGTTCTGAGGTCTTTGCATTGGCTTCCTGTCCAACAAAGAATTGACTTTAAAATCCTGCTGTTGGTTTACAAAGCACTGAATGGTTTAGGGCCAAAATACATCTCTGATCTGCTGCTACCTTATGAACCATCCCGACCCCTCAGGTCATCTGGGACCGATCTACTTCCTGTTCCCAGAGTCAGAACTAAACATGGAGAAGCAGCGTTCAGTTTTTCTGCTCCACATATCTGGAACAAAGTCCAGAAAGCTGCAGGTCTGCTGAGACCCTCAGCTCAGTTAAATCAAGTTTGAAGACTTTTCTGTTTGCTGCTGCCTTTAATTGAACCACATTCAATTAATATATTAATCAATTTCCTGCATTTCTGCATTTTACTACTGTATTTTATTTCTGTTTTTTAATGTTTTAATGCAATGAATGTTCTTAATTGTTTTAAAATCTCCTTTTCTTTTGCCTTATGTTTTGATGCTTTTAATGGTTTTATGTGAAGCACTTTGAATTACCTTGTTGTTGAAATGTGCTATACAAATAAACTTGCCTTGCCTTGCCTTGTGTCTGCCTACAGGCCGGAGACACAGCTCTCCATGTGGCTGCTGCTCTGAACCATCAGAAGACAGTCGGGCTCTTATTGAAGGCGGGGACTGATTGGACACTCAGAAACAATGTAAGCTCCCTCTACCAGCTGGATGCTGAACAGATTCACAATGTTCCTGATATCACATATACAACTGTTATCTCATTATTTGAATTCAAGTTATCAATTCATTTCTAGACACAGTAACACATGGTGCTTATGACAGTAAGATGTTGGATATTTCTTTTTTATCATAAATTAAATCAATCAATACAAATAAAATACAGTCAACTCCTATTCAAAAAGAAGTTCACCATGTGTTTTTAGGAATAATTATCTATAAATCAGACTATGAATGGTATATGAAAAATCCCCTCGGTAAAAAACAATTTAATGTGTCATCTACACCAGGGGTTCTTAACCTTTTTGACCTCGGGGCCCAACTTTTCAAGTACAAAGTGTCCCGGGGCCCATTCAAATATTAACACTGTATTGGTTTAATTAATTGATCTCACTCTTGGTTTGATTTGTATTCAATAACTATATTAAATCCACTTACAGTTTAACAAGCAAAACCCTTGTCAAATGAATGAGATGATACAATGTGATGATCACAAAGACATTTATTATCATGTGTATGTAAACCTGCATACACAACAAGAAGCCCAACAGGCTTTCCCACCAGCGTTGGATGTTTGGTCGCTACGTGTCGCTTTATTTTTGAAGGCTTCAAATAAAACCAAAAAAATGTGTCTGGAGCTGCAAAAGCTATTTCATATCACAGCTTATAAAGTGTTATATATAGTTATATTATATATACAAAAACTATAGTTGTATTTATGAAAATATAGAACAAGAATAAAGACAATTCTTGACATTTCTTTGCAATTTTACCTGATATAACAATATCAAACTCTTATGAAGAGGAGAGTTTGCTGCAGCAGCTGAGAAATCGCTCTTTGTCGCTCATCTCCAGCATGACACTTTTCAGCACATGCTGTGCGTTTGTTCTGGAAGCATACAGGTAAGTCAGCATCGTTGGCAGTGAAAGCAAATGAAGACGTCCACGCAGAGTTAAACTCTCTATTGTCCTCCATGACTTTTCTTTTTTTGGATTTATCCATTGGTAGTTTACAGAGGGCGGGTCTGAAAATCAGGATGAGCCACCTGCAGGGAAAAGCGCTTGACAGGGGTAGAGGGTTTAACTGCCTGTGGGAATAATTAACATATACGATTCTGTTCATTCATGCTTATAAATTATATTCTCTCTGAACACGTTTCTCTTTTTGGAGAACGTCATGCGAGATATCTTCTTCGATCGGCGCAATTTCCCTGCTCTTCTTTCTATTTCCTCGTCTCTCCCCCGTGTGTGTAAACCTCGCTCGAGTCAGGAAACTTGTCAGAATACTCATATTGAGCTGCATCACCAGATGTGATTTACAATGCATTGGTTGATGTGTTTCCTGCATCGCCGAAACAAGTGCCGTAACGGCTGGATAAGACGCGCCGGTTAAAGTATAAACTCAGTGCCTAATATGTATAATTCCGAATTATCAATTGGATTTAGGGCCTGGGTCCAGATCCGGTCTGCCAGTTGGGGACCCCTGATGTAGACCCAGAGAGCCGCAACAGACTGGCTGAAGAGCAGCAGGTTGCAGACCCCTGGGCTAGCGGCCAGCTGAGTGTCTTCCTCTGCTTATTGGAGCTTGTTAAACAACTGACTGACGCATTACCGCCACCAGGTGGTGGGAAGCTACATCGTAACTGAGCGTCTCATGGATAACAGTAATATCTCTGGTGTCTTCAATTGATAACCTATGCGGTCCCGCATGGTTAGGTGGCGCTCGATTGGGCCGCGGCCCCATGGTTAAGAATCACTGATCTACACAATCCTGTCACAGCGTAGAAATGCAGATTGCTTTCGCCAGATGAATGACAACTTGGTTTTATGTAATTAGTTTAACATGAAAGAATGGTGGAATTAACAAGCTAGCTAGTGGACAGCTGGCTAGTTAGCTACCATGTTAATTCCATGCTTTAATGTAAAGAAACAATATATATATATATATTATATATGGCTAAAATACCAAAAGCACTGGATCCTACATTTCCCATACTGCCATTTGATTGCCATCTTTCAATAATCCTCCCTGCCTATTAAATGCCCGCGTATTTCAAACTTCACACCTCCACCTTTTGATCCAGAGCCACAAAATAAATGACAGAAATGATATACAAGCACGACTTGTGATGGTGAAACTGAACTGTGTAAAATGTGCCTCTTTACTTCAGGGTACATATGATATGACTGTTCTGCTATGTGAAAGGTTTTCTAGCGTGTCTGATATACTGTTCACCTCCAGGCAGGTAAAACAGCCCTGGACAAGGCCAGAGATAACAACCACAAAGATATGGCACATCTCCTGGCCAGAGCTCCACAGGTTTGTCTAAACTGAACCTACATTCTATGACTTCATATTCTTGAGTCCATTATATACTTCAAAACAAAACATTAGGCTGCACAGTGTCGAGAATTTCAAATTGTATCATTTGTATTACTCTGAGGATCATAACTATCACTATCACAGTTTTTAATAGCATTAGCAAACGTCTGGATTATTTTCTAAGTGTATTGCCAGAATAGCAATACATAATCAAATGTAACCAACAATGTCCCCATAGCAGATTGTTCTCCTTGTCCTCAGGTACATCGCTTCATGCGAGGAAGAACAATAAGGAAACGAAGAGAAAGACTGGTGACAGACTGGGTCCTGCACTCAGCTGTCAGAGTAGAAATGATAAGATAAGATAATCCTTTATTAGTCCCTCAGTGCGGAAATTACAGGATTACAGCAGCATTGCTCACAAGTAATAAAATGAAGATAAAAAAAATCAAGTAGTATAAATAAACTAAACAGTAAACAGTAATAAAAAATATGACAGTAAAGAAGAATATAAAGTATATACCAGTATATACAGGCGGAGTAAAAATGTAAAATGTAAGATAATACTTAAACGTATTGGATATTGCACGGAATATTGCACGGGATTGACAGTAAAGAAGAATATTGAATATACCAGTATATACAGACGGAGTAAAATGTAAAATGTAAGATAATACTTAAACGTATTGGATATTGCACAGGATTGCACGGATTAGATATTGCACCAGGTGAATGAATTAAAGTGTTCAGAAGTGTTCATATTCATGTTCCAGTGAATTAAAGTGTTCAGAGTGTTCAAGTGATCATGTTCAGTCAAATGTTCGTGTTCGTGTTCAAAGTGTTAGTGGTCTCCCGAGAGCAGTTTGTTGTGCAGCCTGACAGCAGCGGGGAGGAAGGACTTGCGGTACCTCGCCCTCAGACACCGGGGATGGATCAGCCGGTGACTGAAGGAGCTGTGCAGAGCTGCCAGAGTGTCCTGCATGGGGTGGGAGGCGTGGCTCATCAGGGATGAGAGCTTCGCCATCATCCTCCTGTCTCCCACCACCTCCACAGTATCCAGTGGACACCCCAGCACGCTGCTGGCCTTCCTCACCAGTTTGTCCAATCTCCTCCTGTCAGCTGCCAACCAAACAAAGTAAGAAAATGTCATTAAAAACATTTTTTGTACCTTGTGAAAGTCTCCTGAGCTATTGGAAGAATTACAAAAAAATGCGTTAGTCACATTAAATCAATTCTTTAGATTATAAAACGATACATAGCATTTGCTTCATTCATCGCTTCATTGACTGCAGTTTTCATTTTGCATTTGAGTTGAACTTCACGTACCTCGATCTTGTCTGTTTGCCCTGAGCAGGTCAGCGGTTCTGTGGTGGAGGAGGACACCCCCAGCAGTGAACAGATGGAGAGCAGAACTGCCTTCAAGGTGGCTCATGGTCACCAGCAGCAGCAAAGGCAGCGGCAGTATTGCAACAAGAGCCCAGCTGCCATCAGCAGCCCATACAGCTGCCGAAAGAGGAGGGTCAAGTAGCAGGTGGGTCAACAACGGAGACGTCAGGACTGTCCTGCTCATCAAGTCCACAGTGGATGTCTTCATGTGTCATGGTGTTCACAGATAAAGAGTCAGGTTTTACGGTCCTGTGCTCATCTTCACTTTAGTGCTTAGCTTGCCATGGCGTTTCAGTCAGTAGTCTTAGATTCCCCAATGAATTTCTGCGAGAGTGCAAGTAAGTATGTTTATGTTTGGTGGTATACAAGTCTCTTTAAACTCAACAAATATGCGTTAAAGCGCCAACGAACTGGAAGCGTCTGACACATGCATTCTTTTGAAGGATACCTATTATTTCAAACGGCCCAACTCGCACCAAAAGCGTTGGTTTACAATGTTTAAAAAATTGTTTGCTCGATCTGCTTTGACGCAAAGCTTGTTTTGATGTTAGAGCGTCAAATGAGAACCCAGTGACCACAGCAGTTTTTTCTGCAGCCGTAGCATCCGTTTGGAGAGAGCGAAAAGGAATAAAGAAGACAATATTGTAGGCAATCATGAACTAATAATAATAATACTACTACTACTGTCGATTTCACTGGTAAATGTGACATACGTGGCCGGCATTAGGTCACACCAGCTGTCACTACTTAACGTAAATTCCATTTGTAACTTGGTGGCTGGTTTGGGCTCTATGCAGGACGGTGACCAGGCGGCATCTTCAGGTTCTGACAAGCCAATGCAGAAGTGCTTTTAAAGCTGCATTCTTTCTGATGTCCATCAGGGGAGGCTCTATAAGAAAATGACTGTACTTCTCTCTTGATTTATTACCTCAGTAAACATTGTAAAAGGAGTCATTTGAACTTAATCACACAATTCCAAGAATATAGTCAGTATTTCAAGAAAAAAAAAATCATAAATGGAGGCCATAGTGGATTCTTATGTTTCTTTACTCCATATAGGAGCTCTTTTCACAACACCGATATAAGTGAGAAATACCTGTCAAGCCGAGGGGCAGATCCGGGACTCAATCGCAGACACAGACACAAGAGACAATGTGAAGTTTAAACTTAGGGATCTTTACTGGAAAAAAGGTCAAAAACAAACTTAAAGCGACTCCAACGGAGCGGGCAAAAATATCCAAAATAACAAAAGAAAGGCAAAGGTACAAATCAGGAGTAAACTCTGGAACACCGAGCAAATGCAAGGGAGACACAATAAAGGAACAGACACAGAACGAACAAGGACGATCTGACAACCAGAACAGGGAAAGCAGGGGAGTCTATATGTGTGAGGTGATAGGAGATAGAAGGCAGCTGCGTGGACTGGGCAGGTGAGTAGGATGAGTGCAATCAGGGGAAACACACACACACAGAGACATGAGGAAGCTAACGGGATGTTACAATACCAGCTGTTACAGTCTATGTATATAAAGCAGAGCTTGTTTTTCATCCCAAAGCAGGCAGCGGTGAGTAGTGAACTGAAGAGGTGGTGCGTGTCCCAGTTGAAGGACAGGGACGTCCACATCCCAGCCAAATCCCGGTATTACAAACTCCTCCCCTCACGGTCTGTGGAGCAGTCCGTGGCAGAAGCTGACCTGGAGTCCCTCCCCCCTGCTGTCCGTGGTGTCCGGACACAGCAGCACCTCACTGGCTACCTATGTCAACATCCTACCATGCATGTCATCCACCCACAGTCTGGGAGGCCCAGAGCAGGAGCAGATGGGGGGCAGGACATACTTTGAAATGAAAGTGGACAGGTCACCAGGTATGTAAGCTTCCATAATTACAGTCGGTAGAGACCATTTTAAAGGGGCGGCCAGCAAAGGTTTATGGCTGTTATCCCTGCCATAACATTAACGGGTCAGTGGCACAGCTCACAGGCACTGAGACACATCATAGAGACGTGTTTTCACATATTTTGGACTGGTTGTTTTTGGAAAAAATACAGAATCACAAATTGCATTTTCCTTCGGTGTGCATACAAATTAAGTATGGGCGTTTATTGTTGACCTTGTAAATTGGAAGTTTGACAAAATAAATCTTATCTCAAAGTCAACGAACTAGCTTTTTCTAACAAGTGCATCTCATGGTTTTCCTCAGAGGATGGATTTTGCTCAGTTGTCATGGGGGTAGCATAGTTGTAGTGGTCGGACTTGTTGACAACTAAGTCATCTCCGCTAATTACCCATTCAACCACCTCCCAAAAATGTGACATTTATTTTATTGCTGTAAATTAAAGTTTAACTGGTTCTGAATCAGACTCAGTTTATATGTCTCTATATGAACTACATCAGTAACGAGACCATCAGAGAGAAGATGGTCTGTTTCCTTTTTTTTTTTTTTTTTTTTTATTTTTATTTTTTTTATTGAAAGACACGAGACAATACATAGACATAACAACAAGAGGATGACAAGAACAGTGGGATAAAAGCCAGCAAATATCATATAGTCAGTATGTGTGTGTGTGTGTGTGAGAATGTCCTTGAGCCTTTTGAGATGGAGGGGAAAAAAAAATATATAATAATTTAAAAAACCAAACAAAAAAAAATGAAAAACAGGTAAGTATCTGTGCATATGGATGTTCATGTATGCATGTACGTGGGTTTCAATTGGTTGTCCGGCAACAAAAACAAAACAGAAATCAACAATAGAAAAAAATAAATATCTATATATATATATATATATATATATATATATATATATATATATATATATATATATATATATATATGTATGTATGTATGTATGTGTATATATGTGTATATATATATATATATGTATGTGTGTACATATATATGTATGTATGTATGTATGTATGTATGTATGTATGTATGTATGTATATGTATATATATATATGTATATGTATATATGTATATGTATATATATATATATATATATATATATATATATATATATATATATATATATATATATATATATATATGTGTGTGTGTGTGTGTGTGTGTATATATATATATATATATATATATATATGTGTGTGTGTATATATATATATATATATATATATATATATATATATATATATATATATATATATATATATATATATATATATATGTGTGTATATATATATTTTATTTTTCCAGTAGAATTGAGTCTCGCGACTTGAACCAGGAGTGGGTGGGTTGAGATGGTATCATTGTGAATAGGTAATTTATTTTAGGAAGTATTGTCATTTTAACTGTAGCTATTCCGCCCATGAGTGATAATGGTAGGTTCATCCAGATGGTCTGTTTCTATAGAGTTATTCTTGATGCTAGTCATCGGAGCGACCGGGTCGGATTCTGGTGAAATCAGATGAACTCATGCAGGTTCAACAGAACCTCCTTCAGCTCAGACTCCAGCAGAGACCGGTCCACCGTGGACAGACCCAGATCCTCCAGCAGAGACCGGTCCACCGTGGACAGACCCAGATCCTCCAGCAGAGACCGGTCCGCCGTGGACAGACACAGATCGGGCTTCACCACAGCCTTCCACCTGCAGTCGCTCCTCCGGTCCCCGCTGGGAGCAAACACCGACACCATGCTGCTGGAGACCCAGGACGTATTGCTGGGTCCGCTGAAGGGAAGCTTTGAAGAACCAGGACTGCACAGACTGCCAGACCCTGCTGCAGTAAAATGAGAGGTTTTTAAAGAGTGTGGTGCTCAGAAACACTACCGCTGTCCACAGAGACCGCCAGAATCAGCACAAAATTAAAAATCCTTAAGAGGGATTGCATCTTTGTCAAAATCAACTTGCATATCTCAGCTACTGAATGAATTGCACATCGTGGTCATTTGCTTTGGAGATATAATCACTTTGCCTATTGAACAGACTCAAAACTTTTATTTTCCTTCATATGGATGATTTGTTTTTTCTCCAACCCCACACCTGTCATCAGATGACTGAGAACACAACCCTGTTTCCTATGCCGGCCAACCACACCTCAGACTTCCTACTGGCCTCTCTTGACCCCCTCTGGCAGCCTCCGGGTGTGCAGGACAATCCTATAGGAGCAGTGATGGCCCTGCGTGGGGAGGGTTTCTCAAGCAGCAGCAGCCAGTCCAGCATCAACGCCCAGGGACCCAGACTGATCCATCATCAGGAACACCGCTGTGACAGGCCAGACAGGAAACACTTTGGAGAGCTGATGAGTGCATGCAGGCGTGTAGGGATTCACACTGAGGGCACCAGAACACTGGAGTTCTTCATCGACCGTCCCACTGAGCCCACATTCAGCCAGGAGAGGAACAATCAGCACGCTATAGAGTTGAGTGGACTGATGGGTTGGATTGGACCTGTCAATCAAGCGAATGTGCTACAAAACATGCTTTTCTTTAAACCTTACTGAGTAATTTCATTTTATTACAACATGAGGCTTATTTTTCTAGCTTTAACCAAAGCTTTAGTAATTATAAAGTTGTACTTACCAAGTAAGCAGCTGAAGACATCACTAAAGACAACAAGAGACACCAATGAATGTAATGAGAGATTATCATCAACATTTCATATGTGTTCACTTTATCTCCAAATAATGTGGTTTGGATAAAGTGTTGACTTATTTACTACCGCATCATCATATTTCTTGACTTGATAGACTTTGTTGTAGTGATTTCATGAATGAACTTTGTACTGGAAATGGGCTGACAGTCTTAATGCTAAGCTAAGCTAATTACCTCCTGACTCCAGCTCTGCACTTAGCTTAGCATTAAGACTGGGAGAAGGGGGAAACAACCAACCTGACTCTCTCCAAAGTGGAAAAAATAATTTACCTAAAGCTCAGTGATTAACAGGTTGTATCCATCCAACCTGCGTATCATTTAGGGGGTTGCAGGGGGATGAAGCCCATCCCGTCCCGAGAAGGCACCCACATGTCACCCTCATTTAAAAATGTTAGCCTTAATATCAGTGGCGGCTGGTGGAAAATGTTCTAGGTAGGGCCATCCTATCAATTTCAGCAAACATCCCAGTATGATTTAATGCAAAAAAAAAGTAAGTATCAAACACGCATTATTACTTGGCAGTTAAATATTTAACATGTATTCCAACACGGAAAAAATCAGTAAATAACATATATATATAATATAACATGTTCATTTATTGAGATGGACCTTGTTATAGGAGGTAACGATCAGGAGAAGTAAACATGAAGTGTAATTATGAATACTGATGTTAAATTAAGCTATGATGAGTTTTCACTGTTAATTTAACATCTCTATTACATGCTGATGCCTCCATGACCAAGTTAAGCAGATGAGACTGAGGACAACTATGTAGAAGAAAAGATGTTCACTTTGTCTAATATGTAGCTTGACAGAGTTCTCCATGTGTGTTCTGGTGTTCTCATGTTTCCTTACCTCCTCATCCCTCACTCCCGTAACTGTCCGTGCTGGATCTGTCCCCGTTGTTTAAATAAGTTATTAACGTCATCCAGCTAGCCAAACCTGTCTGGTGCACAGCTAGTACAGAAGCTTCGCATGTACTGCTTCCCTTTCCCGCAAGTCTGCTGTCTGATTGTTAGGTCAGGCTGATCTGATATCAGCTCTTTGGCTGCAGAATCTCCGCCAAAGTTCTCCTCTCAAACGGGTCTTGGAGGAGGAGTGCTCGCGCTGGCGCTCGCGCGTAAAGACTTCTCCTGATGAGAACGCGCAGCTATGGGCCAGATTGTTCTGGCCCATAGCTGAATCTATTTGAGGGCGCTGATTGGCTAAATTGTATGTCACTCATTTATATCTTGAATCAGCAATTGGCTAAACTGCTTCATAGACCCGCCTCTTTTGGGCCAAAACGATTAGGCCCCCCAAGCTGCGCATTCTCAGACGTGTCATGCACACAGGAAGAGAGCACGAGCAGACGAGCACACAGGCGGAGAGGACGAGCAGGAAAAGCATATATTTTGCGCAGATATTATATTTTACACACATTACTGGGTACATTCCATAGTTCAAAAACACAAATATTGACAATTTGTATAATTTATGATTATTATAATTTTTATTTTTTTTCTTTTTTGTGTGGCTCATGGTGGGGCCATGCCCCATGGCCCTCTATTGACCAGCCGCCACTGCTTAATATAATTCAAATGGTCGATTTATATAAAATTCGCAATTGTCATAAACAGGGAAATTAGCTCTTGAGAGCAAAACCGTTTTTTTTTTAACCAGGCTGTGAACATGTTTATTTCTGCTGTAAAGTTGACCCTTTTAAGGGATCAATTATGGACCTTTGGAGCCAGCCTCAGTTCGCAATTGCTGTTGCATTTCCACCACCTAACTTCTCCCAACACCACCAATTATAGTTCTTTAAACCAATGACATACAATACATCATTTAGTGAGCTGTAGAGGTGTTGGTAGGTGTATTTCTGAACCTTGGACAGACCCAGGCTAGCTGTTTCCCCCTGCTTTGAGTCTTAGGGGGTGACCATGGCTTTCTGGGTAGAGAGGGTTGTCCGCCAACCGAAAGGTCACCGGTTCGATCCTCGGCTGCACCGTGTCCTGTGTCGAAGTGTCCCTGAGCAAGACACTGTACTCCTAACTGCTCCCCGGGCGCCTGTCATTGGCAGCCCGCTGCTCCCTACATATACAGGGATGGGTCAAATGCAGAGAATAATTTCCCACTGTGGGACTAATAAAGGAATGTTTCTTCTGTTTCTTCAAGCTAGGCGAATTGCCTCCCAGATGTGTACACACAGACTTAGACTGATATGAATATTCTCATTTCACTCTAAGAAAGAAAGCAAATAAGCTTATTTCCCAAAATGTTGAAGTACTCTTTTAAAAACTCAATTTCCTGGAGAAAAGACAAATCTGATTTCAAGCTGATATATCTTCCAGCCAAATATCAAGTGTGTGGTTGCCCTCCCTTCAGGTGACTCAGCGTTTCTTTGACTCAGTGTCGTCTCAGTTGGAACATGATCAGTGCACATGATCAGTGCACTCAATATTTCAGTTGATTAGTGCAAACTACTAAATAGATTTAGTAATGACACAGTTGTTTTACAAAACACGCAAGTATAAGTAATGACTACTGAAAAGTTTAATTTGAAATAAATTCGGGTTTACAGTGGAGAAAAAAAAATGCAAAAATGAAACTGCATTAAAAACTGAAAATGCGTCAAAGCACTGTTTGCTGCTCTGTGATGCTCACTGGTCTGAGCCAGACACTTGGTGTCTCATCTTGGATACAAGTTCATCAATGTCTGGGGTCAGGCTCTGAGCTGAGGAAATCCTCAGGATTGAGTGAAGGTGCTCATCAGTAAGACGAGTCCTGTGTGAAGTTTTGTTTATCTTCATCAAAGAGAACAGTTGTTCACACAAGTATGTGCTGCCAAACATAGAGCGTTTGAGCAGCCTGGGAGCGCAGCTGGGGCATTGTGTCGGGGATGAAACGTGGAAACTCTGCAGCGCCCACAGACTCATATTTTGCCTTCAGTGTGTCATTAGATTGGAGCTCAATCAGCTCCATTTGGAGGTTTGATGGTGCGTTTTCCACATCAGCTGCAAATGGATTACTGAGCAGTTCAAACCTGCTTTTTTGGGCTTCAAAATCGGCAAATCGCCGCGTGAAGTCAGCACCAAGTATGCCGAGTTTTTCAGCAAACTGTGTGGTTGGGAAGGCAGCGACCTGCTCTTTCATTGTTTGGCAGTGCGGAAAATAGCTCAAGTTTTCCTGCAGCATCTGCGTCTCCCACAGGCGCAGCTTGGCTTTAAAAGCCCTCACTGTAGCGTACATGTCAGTGATGACACGGCCCCGCCCCTGAAGCTGCAGGTTGAGCGCATTCAGGTGGCTCGTGATGTCACACAGAAACGCCACTTCACACAGAAACATTTTATTTCAGAGCTCTGTTGTGGCTTTCCCTTTGCTTTCCATGAGCTCGCAGATCTCCTCACGCAACTGGAAAAATCTTTCCAGCACCTTTCCCTGGCTTAGCCATCGCACCTTTGTGTGATAGGGCAAGTCACCATATTCTGTACTTAACTCCTCCAGAAAAGACTTGAACTGGCGGTGATTTAAACCTTTGGCTCTGATAAAGTTTACCGCTAATGTTATGATGCTCATCACATGTTCCATTTTCAAGGCTTTGCCACACAACGACTGCTGGTGGATGATGCAGTGATAAACTGTCAACTCACTTGTGACGTTTTCCTCCTTCATCTTTTCTCGGATCCTCCCCACCAATCCACTCTTTTGACCGCACATCGGCCGCACATTTGGCGCTCCATCTGTTGTCAGTCCCACAAGTTTATCCCACGGCAGCCTCATTTTATCTACACATCTGGACACCTCTTCAAAGAGATCTTTTCCTGTAGTTCTGTCATGCATTGGGTGTAATCCCAAAAACTCTTCTGTTACGCACAGGCTTGAGTCCACTCCACGGATGGAAATTGACAGCTGGGCAGTATCAGAAGTGTCGGTGCTCTCATCCGCAGCAAGGGAGTATGCGATGAAATCTTTTCCCTTTCCCACAAGCTGTTGTTGGAGATTGGCAGCAAGGTGACGCACACGGTCAGCAACGGTGTTTCGGCTTAGGCTCACATTTAAAAATGCTTGCCTTTTTTCTGGGCACACGGTGTCGCAAACTTTAATTATGCAGTTTTTGACAAATTCCCCCTCGGTAAAGGGCCGGGCTGATTTTGCAACCTCTGCTGCCACAATAGAACTGGCCTTAACAGCAGCCTCGCTTTGTGATTTGGCTTTAGTGAGCATAGCCTGCTCTGACACCAGACTTCTTTTTAACTCATCTACCTTCTGTAGCCTTAGTGTCGTGTCCAGATGCTTGTATCTGTCTTGGTGCTTCGTTTCATAGTGTCTTCTTATGTTGTATTCTTTCATGACAGCCACACTGTCTCCGCACAGAAGACACACAGCTTTGCCCCTTACATCCGCGAACATATACTGTGCCTCCCTCCCACCTGTCTTGAAAACTCCTGTTTTCAAATTCCACCTTTCGTTTAGCCATTTTTTGGGGTGAGGGATAGTTGAAAGTTGACACAAGTGGTATGTAATACAGACTGTGAGGCGCGCGTTCGCGGGCCCGCGATTGACGTGCCGCCACACGGGCAGTGCATTGTGGGATTTGTAGTATTATAGTGGTGCGTGCAATATACCGGCGGGCCAGCTCTAATAGTAAATAGATTTTATCATGCGGGCCAAAGATAATTCATTCACGGGCCGGATGTGGCCAGCGGGCCTTGAGTTTGACACATGTGGGTGAGGAGGTGGTGTTGCTGCTGTTTACAGAAAGGACATTAAAACAACCACCATTCCCATTCCTGCCGTTCATTCTTTTGAACACCTTGCCTTCAAGCGCTCTGGTCCCGCTCCTTTGGTTACTGCTGTAATCTACCGTCCACCCAAGCCAAATCCCTCCTTTCTCTCTTTCTATGTTCTGACTCAGCTATGTGCCATCTCACCTTCCGTTCTCCTCCTAGGTGATTTTAACATCCACATTGATAACGCTGACTGTAAATCTATGACAATGCTTCAACTTCACACAACATATCAACTTCCCCACCCACAACCAAGGTCACATCCTGGATCTGGTCTGCTCCACTGGTCTCACAGCCTCTCCAGCCTCAACCTCAACATCTCTGACCACCTGGCTATCACCATGGACATTGACATCCCTATCCCCATCCCAAAAGCTAAGCGCAACATATCCTTCAGAAATCTCAAATCTATCTCCCCCACAACTCTTTCAGCCTCTCTTGCCAGTACCATGTCTGCCTCCCCTGCCCCGCTGTCTGATAATCCCTCCGATCTTGTAGACTACTACAATAACACACTCTCCTCCTGTCTGGATCAGCTGGCTCCCATCAAAACCAAAACTGTCTCATTCACACACTCAGCCCCCTGGTACACTCCCGAACTCCACCAGATGAAATCTCGAAAGCGCCAGCTTGAAAGACTCTGCAAGAAAACCGGTTTAACAGTCCATCTCCAGGCCCTCTCCGACTACCTTCAACAGTACAAAGACGCTCTCATCTCAGCCCGGTCCACCTACTACTCACACCTCATCCACTCTGGCTCTTCTAACCCAAAGGCTCTGTTCTCTACAATAAACAAGCTTCTCAAACCCAAGGACAACACCGCCACATCCTTCACAGTGAACAAATGCAACTCTTTTTCATTTTTCCAAACAAAAATTGACACCATCTACAGCAACCTGAACACCTCCCCCGCCTTTTCCATCTCTCCACCTGCCCCCCCCCCCCCCCTCCACCCCCCCCTCCACCCCTTTCTCAGTTCTCCCTTGTGTCCCCTTTGGAGCTGCCTAAATTCACAACCGGAATGAGAAGCTCCACCTGCATCCTGGATCCTATCCCATCTAATCTGGTCAAGGACTGTCTCCCAGCCATCTCACCACTCATCACAGTCATCAACTCCTCCCTCAGCTCCGGTTCAGTCCCCGACACACTTAAACTGGCTGCTGTCACCCCCATCCTCAAAAAACCTGGACTTGACCCTGACACCATGAGCAATTTCCGTCCCATTTCCAATCTTCCCTTTCTGTCAAAAATACTGGAACACATTGTCGCCACACAACCCAAAGCTGATCCAACCCAAACAGCAGATCTGTTCAAGCCATTTCAATCTGGTTTCCACTCACAGCACAGCACTGAAACAGCCCTCCTTAAAGTCACCAACGACCTCCTCCTCTCCTCAGACGCTGGTCACCTCAACATTCTCATCCTCCTCGCCCTCACTGCAGCTTTTGACACCATCAACCACAACATCCTTCTCGTCCACCTCGAATCCTCCCTCAACATCACCGGAACTGCTCTCTCCTGGATTAAATCATATCTCACAAACAGACAACAGTTCATCAGTATCAACAACTGCACCTCCTCCACTGCTCCTCTGTCTCAAGGCGTCCCCCAGGGTTCGGTGCTTGGTCCTCTTCTGTTCATCCTCTACTTGCTCCCTCTTGGTAATATCATCTGTCAACGTATCATCCGGACTTCACTTTCACTGTTACGCCGATGATGTCCAACTCTACATCTCCACAAAAGCCATCACCACTCACTCCACTCTCACCAACTGCCTCACTGACATTAAATCATGGATGCAAACCAACTTCCTCAAACTGAACTGTGATAAATCTGACATGATCATCGTCTGTCTCAAATCCCTCACTAAAACCTGTCACAACTTCTGCCTCACCATCGACAACTCCATTATCTCTCCCTCCCCACACATCCGCAACCTTGGAGTCATGATTGACAGCAACCTCTCCTTTGAACACCACGTCAAACAAATCACCAGAACTGCCTTTTTCCACTTAAAAAACATCGCCCGTCTCCGCCCATCACTCTCCTCATCTGCTGCTGAAACTCTGATCCACGCCTTCATCACCTCCAGAATTGACTACTGCAACAGCATTCTTTATGGCACATCATCCTAAATAAACTCCAGTACATCCAGAACTCTGCTGCTCGCCTGCTCACCCGCTCCTGTGACCACATCGCCCCTGTTCTCCAGAACCTCCACTGGCTCCCAGTCCCACAACGGATCCAATTTCAAAATCCTTCTCACTCACAAAGCCCTCCACAATCAGGCCCCCTCCTACCTCACCGACCTGCTTCACCACCACACACCATCCCGCCGGCTCCACTCCTCTGATACCAACCTCCTGTCCCTTCCACTCAGGACCAAGCACCGGACATGGGGCGACAGAGCCTTCTCCATATCTGCCCCCTCCCTCTGGAACTCTCTCCCCAAAAAGTTGTGCAGCAGGTTGTGTTATTGGAGCAGGAGACGTGTTACTTTTCTGTCATGTTGGTGTAAATGTCTGTTTATTGCCCACACTGTTGAATGAACAAAGTGACTCAAAGGGCCTGCAGGAGATGAGCCCTGGAGCGCACGGAACAAACCTTTGGTAACTATCAAATCTACTAGTGGTAGTAGATGTAGTAATAGTTGAAGTTTTTGCAGTCGTAGTTGATGTTGTAGTAGTACTAATGGTTGTTATAGTAGTAGTACTAATGGTTGTTATAGCAGTAGTACTTGTTGTAGTAACGTTAATAGAATTAGTAATTGTTGAAGTTGTAGAAGTCATACAATGGTATGTCACTAGAAAACAATCATAAAAATGTAATATTATAATACATTTTATTTATAGTGCTTTTAAAAAGGTACTCAAATATACTTTACATGGTAAAAACAGAAACGATAGAAGTAAACTATTAACCATATTGGATGACCCAGATCACCCTCTCCACCACCTCCTGCAGGGACAGCGGAGCACTTTCGCCAACAGACTGATTCAGCTCCGCTGTCACAAGGAAAGATACAGGAGAACATTCCTGCCCACTGCAATAAGACTTTACAATAAATCACCTCTGGCCAGATCATCATCCACATAACTACACACCGCTACACTGTTGTTTGCTGGGGTTGATTTTACATTTTTTGCAATACTGTTTTTCACCTAGGCAGATAATTTAACACTATTCTATTTCATTGTATATACTGTGCATTTTTGTTTTATCTTATATATTCTATATTCTGATATTTAATTGTCATACTCTGTTATTCTATTGTATATATTGTGCTTTTTTTAATACTTAATATTTTGGTTACTCTGTTACTTTGCTTTTTGGTGTGTCTTGCTGCTGTAACATACAAATTTCTCCCTGGGGATGAATAAAGTACATATCTATCTATAACAATAAGAACATAATAGATGACATAACAGTAAGGAACAACATGAAAAAGAAAAACACAAGTGACTTCACAGGTTAAAAGCAGATTTAAATAGGTGAGTTTTAAGTGCAGTTTTGAAAGTGGTGTAGCGCGCGGTGCCCCTGCACGCTTTCTTAATTACATTTTTAATTAAGAATAAAAACAAATTAAAAAATGTTTTTATTTGATTTATTAAAAATGATTTCTTATCAAAATGTTTTAATTTATCAAAAAATAATAAGTAATAAACAAATAGGAGGCCTTTTGTTTGAAACGAACAAGGAGCCTTCAGCAGTGGATGCGCGAACTGAGAGGACCTCGCCGGTGACGGAGACACGAGCTGCCGCCCGGGTGACCACGGATCCACAAGACTTGTGCCTCGCTGTCCGGTCACTCCCTGTGAGCGCCCCTGTTGCAGCGAGAGACTGTGAGAAGGGGACGAGTGGCAGAGGTTCAGTTCTCTCTCTATTGTGACTCGCTCACCTGACCTGAGGGAGAGAGTGGCTCCTGCTCACCCCTCCCTGATTTGCCTCAATGCCTCCACTTAAGAGAAACGCAGACCGGTAGCTGATTGCACTAAATTGTAATAAATCACCAACAAGAGCCCGATAGATCACTTGTTTGCCTTCTTTTCCGAATCGACAAACATTACTAAACAGTATAATCGGTCGCTCGAATAGCCATCGGTTTTATAAAGTATTTTATAAAACTTATTTAATGTATATTAAATTTTAATTTATCTGTCCCTGCTCAGAGCCCAACAACTATAAAGCTCTTTCAAATTCAAGCGGGGCTTCCCGGGGTCTCTCTTAACTTTAGAAAACTGGTTCTAGTTTTGGTGTGTGTGCGCATAAAGTATGCATCAGTAATGTGCCGTGCTGGATCGCCATCAACTCACCGCAGGGGCTGGGAAGTCTCCTTAATCGGAGCCCTCTCCTCTCTGATTTTCCAAAACAGATGAAGAAAAATAGTCGGCCGAAAAAAGTTCAAATGTTACTTATTTATTTTTGTCCACTTCAAATTCTCTTGGTTCAAATACAGAGAAAAAGTGATTAACATAAAAATCAAAGTGTTTAAAAACCCCTGACTCAGTGAGTAGGCTGTTACCAAATGTCCGGAGAAAAAAAGTTAAAGATTGACCCAGCGCAGGTTCTAACCTGGTCGGCTTCTCCCCCGACTAAGCTTCTCGCTCCTTGAAAACCGAGAATTTATACTCTCAACAACGCCTGGGGCAAGTAACCCCTCCCCCTTTCTTGGTGCCTCTGTGGGTTATGACAGTGTCATGGTAACCCCTTGCTCACTGGTTGATAATAATATTCAGCTACATATACATCAGCGTATCTTTCAACAGGTTACAGGGATACAGGATAAACAATACATGATATAAAACATAATACACCTTTTTGCCCAGCGTAAGATTAATACCAAGGTATTCTCAGATATATGTTTGACAAGCTAAAGGGTTAATGCAGAATGCAAACTTCAGCAGGTGCCTCCTGTGTGAACCTATGTGCAAGGGTGTGGAAAGTCCCCTGGAAAGTACCTACAAGCCCCGCTAACAGGTGTGTGTGTGTGTGTGTGTACCCATCACATCCCCCTGAGGGTAGGTCGCAACCCTGTATTACTAAGGAGATGTGATCATCAATCGCCACCCGGACAGCCTCAGGAACGTGAGTGTGTGCGTGTGCTTGTGTGCACCCCCACCGACACGTCCGTGCAGCAGAGGGTGTGTGACAACAGAAACTTGTCTGTTCAACAGGTACAAGTTTACAAGAGACACAGGCCCTATGTCTCGCTCTCGATTTTCATTTTTCTAAATTTTTTTGTTGTTTTTACGGTGCTTATTAACACCTAATAACCATGGCCTTCCGTGTAGGGGCATCACAATTTCACAAAACACTCCAACATGTCTAACAGTGGCGAGTGACGGAGAATGTCTGAGGTACTGGGGGAGGGAGTTCCAGAGGGAGGGGGCAGCGATGGAGAAGGCCCTGTCCCCCTAGGTCCGATGCTTGGACAGGGTAGGGGGGGTAAGGAGGTTGACGTCGGCGGATCTGAGGTTGCGGTTGGGAGCGTGTTGATGCAGGAGGTCAGAAAGGTATGAAGGGGCGAGGTTATGAAGGGCTTTGTATGTGATGAGAATAATAGAATTATAGAATGCTGTGAGAAAAAATAGGAAGACTGATGAAAAATAGTATACAACGTATAGTATTGAAAACATGATAAAGGCGTATGTCATAAAAAAGTCATACAAATGTCATCGTATAGTATGTCATAAAAAAAGGCATGGCAAAGTATGTCATGAAAAAATGATAACAGGTGTCATGATATTGTATTTTACAGAAATTCTATAAAGAATTTTATGAAAATGTAATGAAAATACCACAGTATATTGTGTGATAAAAACGTAACATAGTGTGTCATAAAAAAGTCATAGTATAATGTGCCATGAAAGATTAATAAAACATGTCAAACCAAATATTATAAAATACGACCCAGTATAGTATTTTGTAAAAGATTAATAGAAAATGTCATAGTATAGTATGTCATAAACAAATAAAAAATTTATTTTGCAATAAAAAATAATTAGCAATAGAGTATGTCATGAAACATTTCACTGTATAGTATGCCATACAAATGTTTTAAAAGTCATAGATTAGAATGCCATACAAATGTCATCGAAAAATGTCAACAGTATGATATGCCATCAAAATATTATCAGACAACACATGGTTAGATATAGAACAGACAGTTTGTAAGGACATTCAGATTTCTGACCTACCATTTTTAAGCCAATCTATCAAACGCCATCCTTGTTTCAATATACTAACAATAGCAGAAACTCTGACAGCCTGGTGGAAATTCCACAAAATCACTAACATCACTTTTGCACCTTCAAATTTTGAGGTGAGACTCATCCTGCTGACGATCCTCCACTCAGCACCTGTAACAGATTAGACACAACCCCGGCACCTAGTGTATGATAGGAGGAGGGTCGTCACACCCCCCCTCCCCATAAAAACAGGGTTCCCATCAGGAATCTCAGCACAGGAAACACCGATATTTGGCACCCTACAAAGCCTAATTGTTTAACATGAAGTTGACCAAAGTAACCAAACAAATTAGACAACCCCGAGCCTTGAATTTCCTCTGGAACCTCAGAGATGGTACTGAACCACCAAGGGCATGAAGCCAGATACCTCTTGCTCTGACACCCCACTGCAAGCAAGTAACAATCTGTAACACTCTTCCCATCATCAGTGGTTAAAACCTTCTCCATCTGCTGGCTCAGAGAGGTATCAGCTCTCTGCTCCACCACCAGGTCACTCCCAGAAACAGACAGGACGTAGTCTGGAACAGCCACAAAGGATACCTCCCCCTCCTCTGTGCCCTCTCTCTCAGGTGTAGACTCAGGCTCCAACTCTGCATCGTACTCGGCCTGTGTCTCCACCTAAGGATCACCAGGGAAACCCTGCACTGTCACTGCAACAGAGGGAGAAAATGTTACCACCGGTGGTGGTGGACTACCAGCCCACACGCGACTACCAGCCAGGTCGTTCCCGAGTATGATGTGCAGGCCTCTAATTGGCAATGCAGGACGCACACCCATAGTGACCACACCCTGGACCAAACCACAGTTAAGCTCTAATGTAAGCTCTAATGTATGCACTGGAACAGGCAACACATTTAAACCCATCCCCTGAATCAGAATGCAATCCGTACAGTACACTGTGAGAAAGGCAACACAGAACTCACAATGAACGAATCAAAGGCCCCTGTATCTCTCAGTATTTTCACGGGTACATTGACAGCACTCCTCGCCAGAGACATATGGCCGTCAGACACAAAAGCTGAAAAATCTGACTGCTCCAGACTACAGTCCAGTCCAGGTTCCACCTGCTCACTGGGAGAAAAAACACAGGGAGAACTGACGCAGGGAGAAATAACAGGAGGGATTTTCCGGACAGTAACAGCCAGTGCGACAGGGTTGACATGCGCACTACTGAACACCCTGTTGGCCCTGGACTTGGCAGGGCATTCATCCTTCCAATGACCTCTGCCCTTACAATAATGGCATAGGTCACTCGCCTCAACCTGCTGCTGCCTCCTTGCAGCCCATTCTGGTTTACCACGGCGAGGAATGCGTCCCTCCCCCCACCGTTCACTTGCTGGGCAAAAGTTACTTCCACCCTCCCTGTAGTCAGCCTCATTCCGAGACCCGCACTCGTGACCACCACGGTGCATCAACACGTACTCATCAGCCAGAATAGCAGCTTCCGACGCCATCCTCACTTTATGTTCATTTAAATAAGTAGCAATATGACCGGGAACAGAATTTTTAAACTGCTCCAGGACCATCAAATTACACAGGGCCTCATAAGAATGAACCCCCAATGAAGTACACCACCGACTGAAGTGAGTATTTAACTCCCTGGCAAACTCCATGTGTGTCTGCCTACCAGACTTCTCCCAAAACCTGAACCTCTGGCGGTATGCCTCAGGCACCAACTCGTAGGCTCTTAACACTGCAGCCTTGACAGACAAATACACTTTACTAGCAGCCACACTAAGGGCGGCGTACGCCTGCTGCGCCTTACCTGTGAGAACGCATTGTAAAAGTAATATGCGGTCCACATCCAACCAATCTCTGCTCTCAGCTACACGATCAAAAAGCGAGAAAAAGGTATTGTTCACAAAATGGAGGAACCAACCTCAAATTCACCGCAACATCAAAAGCACGTGATGGCCCAGCAGAACCAGCAGCGACCTGTCTCCCGCCACCAACATCAGTCAAACTCAACCGGCGCTCTTCCAGTTCAAGTCTTTTAATTTCAAGTTGCAACAAGAGTAACTCTTTGCGCTGCTCAAAAGTTAACTCTGGAACGTTACTCACCCGAGGTTCACTAGGACTAGATGCACCAAACCTGTCCACCACGGACCCCCCAGCGTGTAGTTTAGACTGGAGAACACCCACGTCAACCAGATTTTCTTTTAAAATGTTTTTCATGTTCTCCTTCAGACGCTTATCCCCCACATCCATCCTAAAATGCTCAGCAATTTTCACCAATTGCTCTCGTGAACACTGGTTTTGAGAGCTCTGATGGAGCTCTCAAAACTAGGTCTAGGTATCTGGACACTTTAACTATTCGTTCTAGTGCAAAGGTCACTTTCTATCGCAAATCAGCCCTGCGTAAGTATCGACGCTTTCTACACGTTTGTTATCATTCTTATTCAGGACAAACAGCAGAAGTGTTCTTTCGGCAATCAACTGCTTCTTAACTCTCTGCTACCGAGGGTGCCCTAAGGGCCGCTTTTGAGACTGTATTTCATAAAACATCGAAAATAAGTATTCATTACAAAACGAATATAATGATGTCGCATACCTCGTGAAACGTCAGAAACCTGGGATAAAATCGTATAAAAGACATTTGAACATACTCCAAACACAACTCAGTACTCAAACTTAGCATAACTACAACACCATATTCATATTTCGCCAGGAGTGTACACACTCGGGACATTTCCGGACTTAGCAATCATAGCTTGATGCTAACAAACAAAGCGATTGCTGAAAGAACGCCACGAACACAACGGTTACGGTCATAACCGTAACATTTCTCTCCGTCATACTATCGCTGAGATATGAGCCCAACAGACACCAGCAACACAAATCACATTATCGCTTTATGATCATAAATATGACTCACTTTTGACGATTTGAAGCCGAAAAATTGAATATCCCTGCATTTTCTCTCCGGAAAAGGTTCAATGGACTTCCTGTCTTGCAACAGAGACACGCCTTTCCTTCGGAGGGGGTCATTTCACCCCACAGGGGAAGGCGTAACATGCTGTGTCCCCCAAAGCATGCAAGTCACTATTTTCGGAGACTTGATGATTTTGACTGGCTAACAGTGCTGTCACTCATTTTCAAGTGATTAGCTCAATTCTATTGGAGCTAACGAATACAGAGAGGTATGTACCGTGGAGGTCGGCCAATGGGAGCCAGAGTTATTGTTCTGCGTAAGTATGAAAACTAGGAGCAAGCTGCCAGCTGCTTTTACGCACAGCTGATTACGCTCAGCTGATTACAGCTGGAGCTTGGTTTCAGATAGATGATAGATGAGATTTCGGCTGCCTTTTCACCGTTCGTTCATTTTTAGGATTACCGGTAATTAGTAAGATGTCGAAACAGAAGACTTACAAATATAATATAAAATAATATAATATAAAAAATATTATTTTGTTTTTTTTCCAAAAAAAGCCAGAAATTGCTGCATTTGGATGCATTTAACACCATTAGTAATTTATAAGTGAAATATGTAGTTTAGTACATGAGGAAATTCAAATGGCACACATGGCACACATGGTGCCCAAATGCACATTTTGGAAATCTCGCCTAAACTTTCTGTACTAAAAATTCTCTCATTTTCTCTGCTTCACTTTATCAAAGTAAAACTTTGCAGAGAGACTGTTCACATATATGTGCTATGATTTGGGAGATGTTTTAGGCTGGGGGCTGCATCATTTCAATGAAATAATAACAATGAAGGGGCTTTTTTTTCAGGCGAACCTGAAACTTTTCAATTTGAGCTGTGTGCCATGTTCATTTACTCTTAACCAGTAACTTATACACTGATATTTACACATCTGAACAAATCTCACAAGTGTTCCTTTTTTACAACACACCAAATTATTCAAATAGACCTTGTGCTTGCAAAGATGCACTCTTTTGAGTTTGGGTATGCAATTTTCGAGCAGAGGCCTAAAAATAGGGCTAGGGAGCAGGAGGTTAATAGACTAAACATCTGCTGAAGACCTAGTGTCAGTGAAAGTTCGCACAAGGACACAGGCCTTAAACACTACAGAGGAGATGAGCTTCTGTTAAATGTATAACATTCTTTAATCATTTAAACGCATACTAATTAGTCATTTCGATTTTTCCCAACAGACCTTTGTTGATGGGCTCACCTCAGTTGTTACTGTTATTGGTGAAAATGCTGTTAACATTGTGTTTGTGGCGAGACAAATAAACCCCTACTTTTGGCCGCCAGCTCTTTGTCTCCCTATTTTGTTCCAGTCTCTGAGCCGGGCTGTGACAACTCCCATATGGAACAATCCTGATTTTCTAAGTCACAAGACACCTCTTAATCTCCACACATGGTCCGCTAAAGGCATCACTCATCTGAAACACATCTTCAATAATAACACCATGGTTTCATTCCCTCACTTGGTTCAGAAGTACGGCATCAGGAGTAATCAATTTTTGGAATATCTGCAACTCAAATCATCCGTTCAATCCAAACTTAACACTCAGGCCACTAACCTAGAACTACCCCCCTCAACCTCAGAATTAATTAATATCCCCTCCTCAAAAAAGTTAGTCTCAGAAATATGTAATATTATAGTCTGACAAAACATCATCCATACCATCAAGAAAATGGGAATCAGACCTGTCCATCACTCCTGATGCTGATTTCTGGAACCAAATCTGCAATAACATCTACTTCATGACTAAAAATGCCAATTTACAACTAATACAGTATAAAATACTTCACAGAATTCATTACACCGGGCAAAAAATGTAACCTTTATAGCCCCAGCCCTATTTTTAGACCTCTGCTCGAAAATAGCATACCCATACCTTTTAGACTGTAGATCTGGAACTACAAGGTCTATTTTAATAATTTTGATGGTATAATACATATAAAACTTGTGAGAGACTTGTTCACATGTGTAAATATTGTGTATATGTTACTGGTTAATAGTGAATGAAGATGGCACACAGCTCAAATTGAAAAGTTTCAGTTTCGCCTGAAAAAAAAGCACTTTTATTGAATTTGTTTTTTTTTAAATAATGCCTAATGAACCCTAAAATCACTCCGCAGTCATAGCACAACAGGTTTGTGGTCTGTTCAAGCAAATTTTACTTAGCAGGCCAGCATAAAATGAGGTCTGAGTACAGAATTTCAAGCAAAATTCAGATTTTCGGAACCAGATTTTGCGCTGTTCTATTCCAATTTGATATACTATATAACGACATATTAACTATATATTCACTTGCTTTATCACTAAGAGTGTTCAATACATCGTAATAAAGCAGTTTGCAATAATTTTCAGTCATGTTCAGTTATTTCCAGATGTCACATGTCTCATCCTTGAAAAAAATCTGCTGTGGCTCGGTGTCTATGTGGGATTTTTAAGGCCTGTGATTGGTGGATTTATTCATATGACACGTTGTTAGGTCGGTAATAGTCCATTGAAAGCCGTCAGGGGTGTTATTTGGAACGTTGAGGGCGATTAGTCAGTATAAATCTTGATAAGGTGGACTCGACCCCCATGCGAAAAATAGGATGGTCCAGGCGAAAGATCCACCCCGTTTTCACATGGAACGTCTCAGTACATTGATTTCAATGCAAGCAGACGGAGCAGGAAATGCGCTACAGAGCTGCACCAACTTTCAATGGATTAACTGTTTTTTTCCGGACAAAAATCACCAAAAGGTATGGAGATTTTCAATTTTATTTCTGGAGAGCAGTGTGAGGTTTCTTGGCATTTAGTCCGTTAAGTTTGAATGCTTTGCAGGGGTCTATTTGGACACGCTGGGTCGACGCCGTATCGAGCCCTCATGCGAAATGATATATCCTTCCGCCTTGGTCGAAGCCGGATTTGTGATGAAAGATGAATTTCGGGTGCATAGCTGGCGGATGTTTTGGACAAAAATCCTGATATTGTGATAAATCTTCTAGTGTATTGAATTAGTTTGTGTATAACTGCGTAAAATGACTTGCATGATGATTTTGCCCGGACTATTTTATTTTTTCCAATAATTTACATGTCTGGACCATTTTTCATATTTCTTGATGAAAAGTCCATTCGGACCCAAATGGGGCTCGCTCGGGCGATTCAACGTCAGATATCTGTTCACATTGCACTCAAAACAGCCCGGATAGCTATGTTCATGCCACCTGGCAGTGCACACCAGTTAATCACTTTTGGAAATAAATAACTGAGTCACTGTCTGTCTTCCTGGGCTGCCTCGTCCCATTATCCCCTTCACTGTGCTTACTAGGAGACATCTCAACAATACATCTGAGTAAAACAAATCGCAAATTACTCCTCGTGGCCCTAACTATCGCCAAGACAACTATCCTCATGAACTGGAAATCAAGGAATAACACACACATCACACACACACTGGAGAAACTTAATGATGGAGTATATTTCAATGGAAAATCTAACCTCGTCCATCATATACAATACAACAGAACACCACTCCACCTGGTCATCCCTCACTATGTTTCTGCAAACGTGACACCACCCATCCTATTAATATTAAAATTTGTATAGTATATATATATTTTTTATGTATTTATTACTATTATTGATTTTTGTTTTTTGTTTTTCTTGCCTGACAACCAATTGAAACCCACGTACATGCGTACATGAACATCCATATGCACACATACTTACCTGTTTTTTTTTTTCTTTCTTCTTTTTTTTGGGTTTGTTGTTTTTTAATTATTATTATTATTATTATTAATTTTTTCCCCTTCCATCTCAAAAGGCTCAAGGACGTTCTCACACACACACACACACACACACACACACACACACACACACACACACACACACACACACACACACATACACATATACACACACTGCCTATATGATGTTTGCTAGCTTTTATCCCACTGTTATCCCACTCTTGTCATCCTCTTGTTGTTATGTCTATGTATTGTCTAATATTGTCTCTGCCATCAAAAAATGACAATAATATACATCATAAAAATGCCATTATATAGTATACCATGAACATATATGTTTCTTGCCCAAGGACACATCGACATGGACAGACCTCTGATCTTTATGAACACATATGTGATAGGGAAGGCATTTAAAAATATATTATAGTATGCCAAAAAATTATCATATATAATCTCATAAAAGGTCATACTAGTATGTTATAAAAATGTCATGCAATAGTATTACAATACAGATGAAAAATAGCCTCTTGGCTCACTTACAGGAATGTTTTATTAATGTGCACTGTCCCTACCCAAATAAACCAATATATATATGAAATAGAAAATTATAATATACTACGACACAACAATATGATAGTATGCCATGAAGATAAAATAGTAAAAGATAAAAATTGTCATAAACGTTGTGATATAGTATGCCATTAAAAAAAGTGTAATATACAATATGTCACTAATAAATGTTATGAGGATATCATAGAAAATGTCATAGACTTGAGTATGTCGTAAAAATGTAAACAAAAGAATGACATTACAACGTCATTAATCTACATCATTTAGAATGCCATGAAAAATGTATTACAAATATCTCATTATTAAGTCATAGTCATATTGTAGGAGCGGTCGGTCGATTAACGCGCATTCTCTCGTAGTGTCCTCCATTGGCCGACAAACATCCTCCCGCTGTGCAGACTGAGCCGCTTATAAGCCAGAACACAGCCAAAACTCTTTCTCTTCGCTCTGGTTCCGTCCGGTCCCTATGAAGATGCCCCGAGGGCCGATCACCCTCAACTCACCCTCAACTCAGCGTCCACGTGCCATTTCGCCGGCCGAAATAGACCACGTATATTCTGAGTTACGGCCCTGAGCCCGCGAGAAACGCATCCGCTCTTCGCCTTTCGTGCACACGCCAACGGTACCAGACGACTAAACCTCTTTCTGCACCGCTCATTACCGGGAGATACGAATCGACAACGTATCTCAGCCGACGTTGAAACCAGGCCCACTCTCTGCAGGAGTAGGACCCAACAGCACCGCACACCAGCCGTGCAAAAGCCGCTTAGCCCTCAGCCTTTTTTTTCTTCAGGAAGAACACCCACAATCCTGCACGGACTCTCTCCCCGCTGCAACGAGCTTCAAACAGTAAGCGTTCATTGGTGTCTGGGCTAGCTTAGCTTAAATTAACCTAAGTTTAATTCAGGTTATTTCATTTATATGTTGATATTCCCGTGTTTTTGTGCGTTTCGTTACTGTTGCGTAATATCAAGGTATTGCGCAACACCCAGCGGACCTCAGCGCTGCTCCACTGTGCATTCCCGTATTCTGTTCGTGTTAAAGACACTGTCGCATTATACGGAGGTAAATACACAATCATCACGGGCCAGAGAAGCTCCGTTTGTATTGTGTATTAACTGCATTGACTGTTTCTTTTGGATTATCTTCATTCATTGTATTTCACTTCGTGTTTTATTTCTCTCGTCATTAACTCGACTCTGTGAGTGAGCTAAGAGTCGTATTTATCATTGCATAAGCAGCCGGTAGTTCGGAACCGACAACCGTATGCTTATGCATGATAAAATAGCGTACTTATGCCCCCTTTTGACATCGCAGCATAAGTTTGATCCATGTCGAGTTCTCTCTCCTTTTTCTTGGCTCATACTCCTGCCAACACAGCAGGAGGTGACCCCCACTCTCTCTCTTTCTCTCACGTAAACACACACACATAGTCTAACCCCTGAGGAAACCCCGTTCAATCGATTGCCCCACACACACACACGTGCCTGCACAGACACACGTGGTTACATACAGTAACATTTACGCCATCTGGTGGTAGGTTAGCGGTAGCACCGTCAAGCCCCTCCTTTTTACACACAGACCCACACACACACACACACACCCACACATTTTATTCATTTGTTTAGAGATTAGGTACATAAACATGGTATGATAGCGTTTGTTGATTGCAATATTAATTGATCTGATCATTTATTATTCTGATGTAATAAACCCTGTTATATTTTAAAGAGCAGTCGTCTGTGATTACTTGTGCATATGTATGTAATAATCTGTATGTTGTAGCCTGTGTACGGACTCCTCGAATGCGTAGTCGTACCAGACTATTGACATTATGAGTGAACACTAATTATGAGACTTAGTTTTATCGTTTGGTTATCAGTCCCTGTCCGCAGGGTGGTGCCCCGTTATTATTAATAATCATTAATAATTGTTACTCACATTAATAATTCTATTGATGTCAAGAATTCAGTTTCTTAAAAGCTGATAACTCAAACACGCCCCCTATTGATCCCAACACTCATAATGCGGTTTTCTAATGCGATTTCGTAATGCGTAATGCGGTTGAAAAATAGTTAGCCCTTCCGCTCTCTAGTCGAAAAAACACACCTGCACGTCCTCAGGTGAGGTCTACATAAAGAGTTAACGCCCCCTGACGTCATCATTGCATCATAATCATTTCGGCAGTAACATCTTAACTGGTTCAACAGTAAATCATAATTAGCATGGTTTGATGTACAAGCGGTAGCATGATTATAATTTACTAACAAGGATAGAATCTATAGGCAAAACACAAATCAGAGTAATGGCTTCTACACTCGGCCCCTAATTGACCGGTATAGGGCAATTCATACATTTATACATAGGAAGCCTATTCTTAAGAGTCCTTTGTGACAATATTCAAGACTGTCGCGTGTCCATATAATTTCAAAAATAAGCCAAAAAATGTAATCCATTTAGTTCCGCTAGTCCATTTTGCGAAACAAGTTCATAAGATTTCGGCAAAAGGTTCAACGAAAAAGTTCTTGAGAAAAAGAGAAGAAAAAAGAGAGAAAAGGTTCAACTAAAGTCTCTTCAGGTGTCAAATACGAAAAAAGGCAAAAGGGACCTGTCTCATCACATCATGTTCTGTAGAAGGCACAGCTTTGTGATGGGCCTTCTGTTTGTCCACTGTTTGTTTCCAAGGTGCCATTTTGTGTCCTGATCTTGACTCGACGTACATGTCCTTTTTTGTTGGGGAAGATTTCCGTGATTCTGCCCATGGGCCAGGAGTTGCGTGGTGAGCTCTCATCAATGATCACAACTGTGTCTCTCTAGTGTTGGGGCGTGTTAATAGGAGCGTGTTTGGGTTATAAGCTTTTAAGAAACTGAATTCTTGACATCAATAGAATTATTAATGTAAGTAACAATTATTAATGATTATTAATAACAACGGGGCACCACCCTGTGTCTCATAATTAGTGGCCACTCGTAATGTCAATAGTCGTGTACGACTACAAATTCGAAGTGACAGTGAAGGATTGAGTTCGTACACGGGCTACTACATCCAGGTGTTATTACATACATATGCACAAGTAATCACAAAAGACTGCTCTTTAAAATATAATAGAGTTTATTAAATCAAAATAATAAATGATCAGATCAATTACTATCACAATCAACAAACGGCACCATACAATTTGATGTGCCTAATATCTAAACAAATGAATAAAATGGGTGAGTATGTATATATGTGTGTGTGTGTG
This sequence comes from Lycodopsis pacificus, assembly GCA_028022725.1. Lineage (NCBI taxonomy): Eukaryota > Metazoa > Chordata > Actinopteri > Perciformes > Zoarcidae > Lycodopsis > Lycodopsis pacificus. Next base: position 24,060,721 of record CM051701.1, on the reverse strand, counting down.
TGTGTGTGTGTGTGTGTGTGAGAGGATAGGGGGGCTTAACACTACAGTCGAGGACTACAAAGATGGCGGCGTCGAATGACGTAGCCAAAATGGCGGAGGGGGGGGAGCTGTGTGTAAATCACGCGTGTCTGTGCAGTTACGTGAGAGGGAGAAAGAAAAGAGGCAGAGAGAGGAATCAGAGCTTCTGTGTGCGGTGTCGCGTTGTAGTGAGAATGAGGGTCGCTGACCATATCTCGCACAAGCTGCCATTGTCGCCTCGCGAACATACGACACTGATGCGTGATACGCGCGATTCCACACTTCACTCACAGAATCGATTCAAGGAAAGAGAGAAATACCACACGGAGTTGAATACAATGAATGAAAATAATCAATCCCAAAGAAAACAGTCAATGCAGTTAATACACAATACAACGGAGCTTCTCTGGTCCATGATGATTGTGTAATTACCTCCGTATAATGCGACGGTGTCTTTAACACAAAACAGGATACGGGAATGCACAATGGAGCGGATCTTGTGTCCGCGAGGGGTTGCGCAATACCTTGATATCGCGCGACAGTAACGTAACACACAAAAACCACGGGAATATCAACATATAAATGAATAACCTGAATTAAACTTAGGTTAATTTAAGCTAAGCTACGCCCAGACACCATGAACCCTTACTGTGAGAAGTTCGTTGCAACGGGGAGAGTATCCGTTGAGGAATGTGTTTTTCCTCTTCCTGAAGAAAAAAAAGGCAGGGCGAAGCGGCTTTTTGCACGGCTGGTCCGCAGTGCTGCGTCGGTCCTACTCCTGCAGAGAGTGGGCCTGGTTTCAACGTCGGCTGAGATACGTTGTCGGATCGTATCTCCCGGTAATGAACGGTGAAGAAGGAGGTTTGCTCGTTCTGGTCCCATTGGCGTGTGCATGAAAGGCGGCGGACGGATCGCATAGGGTATGCGTTTCTCGCGGGCCGAGGGCCTTAACTCAGAATATACGTGGTCGGTTTCGGCCAGCGAAATGGCACGTGGGCGCTGAGTTGAGGATGGATGAGGCCGATCGGGTCCTCGTGGGCATCTCCTTAGGTACCGGACGGATCCGGAGTGAAGAGACCGATTTTCGCTGTGATGCCAGGATTATGCTGGAGATAGTGGAGTGACAAGATCCTTTTTTAGTGAACCAGACTGGTGGGAATCATTTACCTTGGGAAATCTGGAATTGGTCCTCCCTTAAGCCATCAGAACTAAGGGAGCGGTATTCTTTTATACTAAAAAAAAAAAAAAAAAAAAAGAGTGAAAAATATTAGTAAACTGAGGGAGAACCATGAATGATGTTGCTTCTACTTCATCTTCTTTTTACTCCAAAAAATATTAAACAAATTAAAATTAAAAAGGGACATTTTGAAAATTCTGAGTGGGCAACATCAAACCACCTGTTTGGAAATCCTTTTTTTTAAGCAGCAAAACATTTTGAAGCTATGAAATAAGACATCAAATCTACATTAAAATGGACACAAAGAGCATTTTCAAATTGGTGTGGACCATAAAATAATAAGTACAACTAGATTTTTCTATTTTCAAATATTGTGTGTAGAGCACACAGTTGATCTCAGTATTTCTACAGTTTAACTGTAACGTACGCTTCTATACTTTTTACGATTCTAATACATTTTGGAGCAACATGACTTCCTGTAATATTATCTTAGCTGACAAGTTTGTAAAAAATTAGAAATAAAATAAATAAACACGTCATTGTAACAAGTGGTCATTTCATAGTTTCAAAATCCTGTTTTTGTATCAAAGTGATGGCTAATACATGGAATATCATTTCTCTGAACATATAAACAACATCCATGACATTTCCTTCATGGGGCACTGAATCTGAAAACCTTGCAAATCACTGTGTTATCTGGACTGATGAATAAATCATTAAAAAATAAAACACACACAAACAAACAAACAAGAAAGTGGAAGGAGAAGAAAAGACAATTTACAAAATTAGCTCTCATGCCTGAAAACTGTCACCATCGTAAAAGCTAAAATAAAATAAATAAATAAATGAATAAAAATAAAAGGGGGGAAGGATAAGATTTGAGATTCGTCTTCTTCTTTTTACAAAATAAAAAATCTATAGGAAGCTAAAAGAGTTAGGCCTACTCAATTTCTTCCCTATAAAGTAAAGATAATGATAATTAAGACTTTTGAGAAGAGTGGGCTAATACTAGCAAAGAGGAAAGAAAAGAGGTTTTAACCAAAGCAAAAATGTGGTAATCAGAGGCGCAAGAGCGGAAAAAGGGAACAGAAAAGACAAAGACTGATACGACTACAAGACAATGATAGAAAACAAGAAAATGACAAAGAATGTGAACATAACGTGACTAATTCTCCTGATTTGTATCCAAGCGTACACTTTTGTGAGGTGGTGTGAGGGAGGCGGCCCCCTCCGAGTGTTCCCCCACCCTCTGCTTCACCCCCAGATCTTCCACAGGCAGCGGAGCTTGCTCAGACTTCACGGGCTCCCCCCCGATCCGAAAACTCCTCTCCTCTCTCTCCCACCTCCCGCTGTCCCGGAGGCTCTCAGACAAAACAAGGAAACAACAACTGAGCTTGCGACGGTGCTGAGTAAAGTCATGAGCGACACTTTTGGCAGACTGCTCTACGAGCCAGAATCCAACAGAAGGGGCATAACACACGGTAATCTACCTTTACAAATGTCAGACTAATCATATTTTACTTCAGCAACAGTGCTGAATAACCAAAAAAAAAAAAAAAAAAAAAAACGCAAACAGAATGCTGACACATATGTTATTGACTATGATGATGGTAATAATGAGGTGTCTAAACATGTTTGTTCTAATGTGTATTTCCGAGACAATCAGAGACGCCTTCCGCGGACGGAGCGGAGGACGAGGGAAGGGCAGAGGAGGAGGAGTGCTCGGAGGAGGGAGCAGAGGTGGACGGAGTGGGGCTTGCTTCGTCTGTGGAAGGATGGGACACTGGGCACGTGATTGCAGGACCAGAGAGGGAGTGGACATGGGGAGGACATCGGAAAAGGGGGACGTCTGGACACCACATTCAACGGATGCAGGTCATATAAAAACACGCACACACACACTGATGCACAGACACAAACTGACGGTAAAGAATAATAGATAGAAATATTGGAACTATATCAAATTAAATTGTGGGGTTAGAGCTATTGAAGGGTGTGAAGTAGTATTTTTTGGGTGATTTTGGAGCAGGTACAAACAGAATATCTATCGGTACCATTAACAGAATGAAAGTGGTTTGAATAAACGATTGACTGTTGTGTGCAAGAGGTTTCTAACTCACCAAATTATTACTGCAGTGTTGATAAACTAGGACACGGTCACAGCAAAGGCCGTGCTCTTATCTAAATTTAAACAAACTAAGGGAGACATTTCTCTCTCCTCTGCAGAGAAAGAGGCTTTGAAAACAATTAATGCAACTAAAATAGCTAAATTCCACCCACCAGGGGAAGAATCTTACTTTATATGGATGAACATGGTCATAAAGTAAGCAAGAACAAACTCCAGCTTTGGAAAGAAAAAGTAAAATATTTCGGTTATGATTTATCTAAGAATGGCCGATACAAAAGAAAAGAAGCCATTCTTAGCAATGACTAATTTCTGTAAAAGTTGGGTTCCTAATTACGATGAATTAGCTAAACCTTAAAGGGGCATCTTAAAGGGGCAAGGATCAGAGTCTGAGGTCAGCTTGTGTACAGGAATAAGGATGTGAGGAGCTCAGCCAGCCAGGAGGCGGTGCCAGAGCCCAACACTAGATTCCTTTTAGTTTTATTCCATTTCTGTCTCTCCTGTAGCAATGGGAGGTACTCTCGTGTCCAGCGTTTCCAGAAGAGATCAACTATATATTGGGTCTGTTTCCATCTTCTTCTGGAATAGGTGTCACTTTTGTCAAAGAGTCCAAGTGGAAGAGTCGGCATTCGCTTCATTTGAAGCAGGTGGTTGGGTGTCAGGGGTTCTGGATCTTTCACATCCTGAGATAGGACTGTGATAGGCCGGTCATTCATGATTGCCTCTACTTCGCATAGAGCTGTTTGGAGACTCTCGTCATCCAGGGTCTGTTCCCTTGTGATGGAGTAGAGAATCTTTTTGATTATCCGGATGAGCCGCTCCCATACACCTCCATGAGGACCATAGGGTGGATTGAATGTCCATTTGATACCTACAGCGTGCATCGAATGCTGGATCTTGCTGAGGTCAAGGTGGGTAAATGCTTCTCGAAGCTCTCGTTCTGTCCCAATGAAATTTGTGCCGTTGTCAGAAACAATCTCCTTCACTTGGCCTCGTCTGCAGATAAAACGTCGGAGTACAGAAATGCAGGAGTCTGTATCCATTGAGTAGGCCATCTCCAGGTGTACGGCTCTTCATGCGAGGCACGTAAACAAGGCTCCATATCTTTTTACTTTGCTGCGGCCACGCTTGACTTCTATGGGGCCAAAGTAGTCCAGTCCAGTATGGGTAAAGGGTGGCAAGTCAGGTGTTATCCTGTGAAGAGGTAGGTCAGACATTTTTTGTGTCATTGCTGTGCCATGCCGTCTCCTGCAGAGTACACAATCCCGTGTTATCCTTCTCGCAGCGGAATTTGCTCTAAGGATCCAGTATTTTGTTCTGAGTTTTGCGATCATTTGATTTCTTCCACAATGACCCATTGAGGCGTGTGTTTGGTGTAGCAGTATCTTTGACAGGTGATTGTCCTTGGGCAGAATGGCAGGATGTTTGGTTTCCTCTGGCATTGCCAGCTTGCTTAGTCTGCCTCCAACTCTCAGGATTCCCTGTTGGAGGATGGGATCTAGTCTGTAGATCCTACTGTTTTTCTTTATGGGTAAGCCCTTTTGTAGAGAGGTCACCTCATCTTGGAAGGATTGTTGTTGAACGTAGGACACAAGTGATTGTTCGGCCTTGCCTAAATCCTCCACAGACAGCCGTGACCTAGTTGGGTCAGAGTCACTCATTTGTTTTCTTTTTTAGGTTCAATTGTCTCAGACTTTCTTTGAATTTTAAGAGCCAGGCTGATGATCGAATCAATTTGTCCCATGATGAGAAGTGCTCAATAAGACGAGTCAGTGGACTTTGAATCTGCAGTGCACTTGTAGTGAAAGCTCCAGCCACCTTCCTGACCTCCGGGTCACCGTCGGACAGTGTGGGTGGTACCTGGATCACTGGCCAGTCTGTTTCCGTTTGCATCAGAAAATTTGGACCCTTCGGCCAGTGTCCTTCTTGAAGGAACTTCTCAGCTTTCATGCCTCTTGATGCATTGTCTGCAGGGTTGAGTCCAGTCTTTATGTGGCGCCATTGGGCTTTGTGTGTCAGATCCCGAATAGTGGTCACTCTGTTAGCCATGTAGGTCTGAAACCTTCTGGCGTCATTTTGGATATATTTTAATATGGCGGTGCTGTCTGTCCAAAAAACGGAGTCTCCGAGGGTTGACTCGAGCTCCCTCCTTAACATCCTGTCCATCCTAGCAGCGAGGACTGCACTGGCAAGCTCCAGTCTTGGGATTGTCACCACCTTTAAAGGTGCAACTCTTGCCTTCCCAATCACAAACACCATGTGAGGTAGTCCATTGTTACTGGTCAGTTTCAAATAGCTGACTGTCCCGTAACCTCGCTCACTTGCATCGCAGAAGTGGTGCATCTGTGCTCTAGTAACTTCAAAATCTGGCGGCTCAAAGCATCTCTTGATTCTTAGACTGGAAATCAGGTTAAGATCTTTAAGCCACTCCTTCCATCTCTCTGTGTAAGCAGTTGGTATCGATTCATCCCATCCACAATTCAGCTTGCACAGGTCCTGCAGTATTCCTTTCCCTGTCAGCATGACTGGTGCTATGAACCCAAGAGGATCGTATACTGAGTTCAACACAGACAAAATGCTTCTGCGGGTCACTGATTGTTGTTTCGGGGTGATCGAGAAGAAGAACGTGTCTGACTCAATGTCCCATCACATGCCAAGAGCCCTTTCTATGGGCAGTTTGTCTTTGTCGAGGTCTAGATCTTTGACCTCTTTTACTCTCTCTTCAGCTGGAACAGAGGCAAGGACTGCTCGACAGTTACTGGTCCATTTGGTGAGTTTAAATCCACCTGTCGTGCATACTGATCTGAGCTCTTTCACCAGATAGATTGCTTGGCTCTCGCTTCGGAGCGATTTGAGGCAGTCGTCTACATAAAAGTTATGACGAATGGTGTTGAGAACTTCAGCGCTACACTTTCCTTCATTATCATTGGCTGTCCGCTTCAGTGCGAAATTGGCGCAGCTCGGGGATGAGACCGCTCCAAAGAGATGCACCGTCATCCGGTACTCTGCTAGCGGTTGGTTGGTGTTGCCGTCTGGCCACCACAGGAATCTGAGGAAGTCCACATCATGTTTAGGTATTCTTACTTGATGGAACATTCCTTCGATGTCCCCATCACTGCTACTGGTTCCTGTCGGAATCTGAGTACACCCAGCAAGGTGTTCGTAAGGTCAGGACCCTGTAGCAGCTCATGATTCAGGGAAGTCCTTGGAATGAGGAGGTACAATCGAACACCACCCGGATTGTCTTTTACCTTTTGTGGTAGACACCATGGTGAGGGATGTACCACAGTCTTCCATCTTTCCGAGGGAGCTGTTCCTCTGGCACTCTTTTTGCATGTCCTTTCCTCAAGACATCACTCATGAAGCCATTATAGTCTTTCCAAAAGGCTTCATCTTTCTGGAATCTACGGGCAAGATTTAATACTCTTTGTTCCGCCATTTTCCTGTTGTTTGGCAGGCTCATGTTATCCTGGCGGAACAGAAGTCGTATTTCGTAGTGGCCTTCTTTCCTTTTGACCGAGTTGTTCATCACTTGCAGGAATTTCTTATCTTCAAATGAGTGTTCTTGTTTTTCATTGTAGGCCAACTCTGAGAAGTCCTGGTTGTATTGGTGTATCAGGAGCTCTTCCAGCTTGGCCACTGATATTCTATTGGACGTTATCTGTGGTCGACCATGCTCATCCATAGGTGCAGTACTGTGGAGTGGTCCGTTTATAATCCAACCTAGGCTTGTTAGGACTGCGTAGGGCCCCTCACCTTGGCTATTGATCACTCTCAGTGGCTCCATAGCCTTTGGGACATTTGCACCGATCAATAGGCCTACTTATGCCTTGATGGGTCTTAATTGGACCTCCTTTAGATAAGAGCATTGTTGTGGAATATTTCCTTTCACAGTTCAGGTGAAGTTGGTTTTATCCAAAGTGTTCAAAATAAACAGAGTCTTGAGGAATGATCAAAGTTTCAAAGGAGTCAATTTAATGTTCGCAAACAGAGAACACAACCACAGCCACGTATCACAGTGAAATGTGCTCATGCTCTGGGGACAGCAAATCAAAACAAGGTATTTATACAGGCAAGACAGAGAAGACAAGATAAGACAGAGGAGACAGGGAACAAAAGTGGGGGCCAGTGTTCTGGTGCGAACTCTCACAGACAGTTGGTCCCAGCAAATGTTTAGGCTAACAGAAAGAACAGTTGATTACTTAAGAACACTCTGGTCACTTGAAAGAATAAGATAGAAAGTGACCTCTGTATCAGAACGAATATGTCAATGTGTTCAGACATCCAGACGCCTGTGCAAATTAACTATCTAACATCACATATCATCAGAGAATATGAGGACATGTTAAAACATTTTTTACCATCACACTCCACTCTTTTGGTTACAACATAACCACAATTAAGCATAGAAAATGTTCAAATACTAACTAGAGATCAAAGGGTAGACTGCCTTTGTCTCAACCAGACCCCAGAGGATTATTCTGCCTCTGCCTTGAGGGGTTTGTTCCTAGCTAGATCATGAAAGAAACATAAAACAAATCAATGATGTTGGCGAGAAGAGGGTTGTTCTGCTCTTCGTTTCCCTCAAGGCATGGAAGATGAGTTGTAGACAGTTAGCACAGATCACGCAAGTGTCTGTCGGCCACTGCCCGTTGTTATCCCGTCCGCGAATCACTGCTTGTCCTCCTGCGATGGCACTTGATGTAGGTCACCTGAAGGTTCTTCTCGGTCTGGAACCTTTTTGCAGTGTGGATGATGTCAGGTACTGTCAGGTTTTCCGTCAGTCAGTCAGTCAGTTAGTCAGTGTGCACGTCATCGGAAACTGTGAAACCAGAAACCCCTTGTGAATAAACATACCCATAACAATATAACAATAACAATTCTTTCCCGAAGACAACAATTAACAGTGGTCGGCATGTTTTTGAATGATTGTGATGAAAACATTGCATATGTGTGTGTGTGATAAGAGCGTGCGCTGTTGCTCCAAATGTGAAATGAGGCAGAGGAGAGCAGCCTGTTATGCTCTGGAGTATGTGTGTGTGTGTGTTACTGGGCGTGCGAAGCAGATCTTCATTGTGAGCAAATGTATGTTTGAGTGTGTATCACTTCCCTGCATCAGAGACCTGGGGCAGGAAGTCCCTCCCCTCGTCCGCGTGTCGTCTCCCTCCCCCGCATCACGTCAGTTTGAGGTGCCGAATGAGTCACGTCCCCCCTCCTCTTGTGTTTCCGAGGACCTCTCCGGTTGGAATGGTGAGGACAGTCATTGTACCAATGACCAGTTTCGCCACAGTTGAAACATTCGTTGGGTTGAATCTGGCGAGAAACTCCACCTTGGCGGCCATTTTGGAAACGCCCTCTACCACGGTTCATCCCCCTTCCTCTGCTTCTCTGTCTGCCCCACCCATAGTTATTACGTGGCTGGAAAGGAGGAGTTGCTTTCCCTCCCTCTGCGCCTAGCGTCATCTGCTGGACAGCTTGAAGCATGGCAAGTTGAGCCTTTTCACCCGTCTGTTTGCTGTGCTTGTCCTGGCGTGTCTGATTGTCATTAAACATTTTGTAATTGTGGCGTGCATGTTTTACCACCTCCTTGAGTCGGCGTCCTCCAGGCCGCTCACAGAGCATTCAGTGGCGGCTTTGACGTCGGGCAGCAGTCCGTTGACAAAGGTGTTTTTGAGATGTGTTTCCCACACAGTCATGGCGCTCCTGTCAACTGGCTCCTCTAGACCGCTGTGCGTTTGGAATGCAGACATTAAACGTTGATGGTAGGACGTAACATTTTCGGTTTTACCTTGTCTGGTGGAATTGATGAGAGCCATGTTGACTTTGGATGGAAATCTGAGGGCGATCTCAGCGCAGACAGCGTTGATGAAGATTCTGTAAGGTCCATTCGCGTTGTCTGCCCAGTTGAGTTCCATCAATCTGGAATCGCAGCCATCTCCAGTGACAACAGCTCTGATTTTGCTGAAGTCACTCGGGCCGACATGTATAACCAGCAGTCTATGGACCTCTGGACCTGTGGGCATAAATTCTTTACAGAATATCAGGAAGTCTTTTGCAAACGCTGTACCGTTGTGGATGCTTGGCAGATGTGATGAGGCAAACCGAATGTCAGCTTGTGTCCAGGCTCTGAACACGAGCCCTGGAGCATCATCCACTCCTGGTACTTGAATCATCGGGGCACTGAAAGTGAATTCATCATCAGGTTTCACGTTCAGGGGGGTGTTTGTGCTGAGGACGTCAGCGGAGCGTCCTGCAGAGCCGCTCCATGTGGTGCTGTGTTGTGGGGGGTCTGAGAATGGGTCAGAGGCTGTAGGCAGAGAGGATGGGTCCTGTTGGTACACCACGTTACTGTGTTCAGCCACCTGTTGTCGTTCGCGGTGCTGGCGTGTGTTGGGCTGGGCGGCTTTGGGTCCGTGTTCTGCATGAGGAGGAGGAGGCGGCTGCTGAGGTCTGGGGTCGGGTTGGACGACGGGTCGCGGGGAAGGTCGAGGGCACACGTCGAGAAGCGGACTGCCCGCTCCCGTGAGGCTCGGATACATGGAAGAAGAAGAAAAGCGAAATGGGTTATTTGAGTGTGTGTGTGTGTGGAGTGGCTCCCCGTCGGGGAATCGAACCCCGGTCTTGCCTCCGCGTGACAGGCGGAGATACTGTCCACTATACTAAGTGTCAAAGCTTTTCTTTTCTTCTTTTTTCTTTCCCTATTTTCATAGATAGATATATAGATGTAAAAGCAGCAATTTACATAGTAAGATATAACATGTGGAATGCACAATATCTACAGTACAATAAAATAACAGAGCAGATATTGAATTGAAGGAAGATTCATAAAAACAATAAGGCAAGTCGATTTTTCACAATCATCTCTAAGTCCTTAACTCAAACCTTGTTTTTCCACTCCTTTCATTCCTTTCATTTTATCTTCTAAATCCTGGAAACCCAAAGTAAATGATTCCTTGACCACTCTGGTTTACTAAAAAAGGATCTCGTCACTCCACCCTCTCCAGCACAATTATGGCCTCTCAATTTACCAAAGGATTCTCGTGTGAGAATCTGGCGGAGGTCTTTGTCAAGAGTCCTGGACTCCCCCGTGCACGGTTTCAGGTTCAAAGCTGAAGAGAAGTGGAGGTATTGCGATCCGGCTGACCATTATGTGTAACATTCTTTAATCATTTAAAACGCATACTAATTAGTCATTTAGATTTTTCCCAACATTCCCACCTGTTTATACTATCAGTATAAATTCTAATAAAAACAATGAATAAATGAATAAATCAATGAATCAATAAGTCAAGAAATGAATAAAAGTAGAAATGAAGAAATGTCCATTTTAACTACTTAATAAGTGAAAGCATAAAAACAAAAAGAAACATCCAAATCAATAAGAATTGAATATAATCAAAACACTCCAATCGTTCTTCCGGAGCCAAAAAATAGAGAGATGCAGATCTGAGTGTGTGTGGAATGTGTGGAGCGCTCAACGCTTTTCTTTTCTGTGTGTGTTTTCTGTGTGTCTTCCAGGCAGTTGAGGGAGAAAAATAAATAAAAGGAGAAATGTGTGTGTGTGTGTGTGTCAATGACCAGTTTCTTTTCTTTTTTCAAACATGTCTGTTTGCTTCATCATCTGTTTTCTTTCCCTATTATTCGCATTCCTTTCCCCATATATTAATTATTATTATTATTATTATTAAACATTATCTAAAACCCCTCGTAACATTTTAAGTTTAACGGCTCTCAATGAGACATTTTCTGGAAACCCCAAAACCCCTGACCAGTATGGAAGACATTTAAAACATGACTCTCAGTGTTTCTGCCGCATTAATTCAATTTTTGCCACCCATGTTCCTTCTAGTGTGGGCGTCGGCGCTATCTCAGTACAATGCAATCGTCACTGCAAAGTTGAGGTTCTTTGTGCCTTAGGAAAACTTCACAAAACCTGTTAGACGTTTCTTTTAGGACAAAAACACTGAGAAAAACCTGTTAGAAATTCACGTATTACGTTATTAACCACGCATCTTATTTCAACTTCTTTGCTTTTGAAATTCACGTATTACGTTATTAACCACGCATCTTATTTCAACTTTTTTGCTTTTGAAATTCACGTATTACGTTATTACCGACGAATCTTATTCTATCAAGTAGAATTCACGTATAAAGGTAATTAACCACGCATCTTATTTCAACTTATTTGAGTAGAGACACGATCAATGTTACGATCTCAAAAAGCTCCATTATTTTGAGTTAAAATCGTTATCGTAAAATGTCACTTCGTTCTCCTCATAAAACCACATGAAATAATACGTCAGAAACCTAGTGGAGCCACATGAAGAACTCAACCACACAAATGTCAGAAAAAAAAAAACCAGCTGTATTACCCAAATAATAATGACTCCTTGATCACTCATCTGTGTCTGTTACGTTTTTCGTCTTTACAGATTTATGTCTACAGTTTACAATTGGAATTTCAACTTCTTACCCGATTTGTAGAAATTAATTCTTTCGTGGGATACGCGTGACGTCAATCAGGTCTCCTCGGTACCGCCGGCTCTTTCTCTCTTTTTTTAAGGAGGTATGAGGCAGGACACTGGTTGTGTTATCCTGGGAAAAGCCTTCTTTTGTCCAAATAAAAAAAAAGCCTTCTCCTCCGGACGGTTCCCGTGGAGCCTGACGAACGGTCAGCGTACCCTGCTCGCAGCGCCAAATTGTTGTGGAATATTTCCTTTGACAGTTCAGGTGAAGTTGGTTTTATCCAAAGTGTTCAAAATAAACAGAGTCTTGAGGAATGATCAAAGTTTCAAAGGAGTCAATTTAATGTTTGCAAACAGAGAACACAACCACAGCCACGTATCACAGTGAAATGTGCTCATGCTCTGGGGACAGCAAATCAAAACAAGGTATTTATACAGGCAAGACAGAGAAGACAAGATAAGACAGAGGAGACGGGGAACAAAAGTGGGGGCCAGTGTTCTGGTGCGAACTCTCACAGACAGTTGGTCCCAGCAAATGTTTAGGTTAACAGAAATAACAGTTGATTACTTAAGAACACTCTGGTCACTTGAAAGAATAAGATAGAAAGTGACCTCTGTATCAGAACGAATATGTCAATGTGTTCAGACATCCAGACGCCTGTGCAAATTAACTTTCTAACATCACATATCATCAGAGAATATGAGGAGGACATGTGAAAACATTTTTTACCATCACACTCCACTCTTTTGGTTACAACATAAACACAATTAAACATAGTAAAAAATGTAACACTAACTAGAGATCAAAGGGTAGACTGCCTTTGTCTCAACCAGACCCCAGAGGATTATTCTGCCTCTGCCTTAAGGGGTCTGTTCCTAGCTAGATCATGAAAGAAACATAAAACAAATCAATGATGTTGGTGAGAAGAGGGTTGTTTCCCTCAGTTTCCTCTCCATCCTGCTGGAGATCTGTAGTACACTAGAGTTTGTTTAGTCATATCAACATCAATTAATCGCTGCAGTAATCTCCTCAAACATGGTATGAAAGTACATTCAAGATGAACCAAACACTTTTGTAGACCCCTCCTCTCTCCGCCAGCAGCACGCCTCGACCCCTCTACGTATTGTTGCCCACCAGTCTGGTTCACTAAAAAAGAGGATCTCGTCACTCCACCCTCTCCAGCACAATCCTGGCCTCTCAATTTACCAAAGGATTCTCGTGTGAGAATCTGGCGGAGTTCTGGCAAGAGTCATTTAGATTTTTCCCAACATTCCCACCTGTTTATACTGTCAGTATAAATTCTAATAAAAACAATGAATAAATCAATAAATCAATGAGTCAAGAAATGAATAAAAGTTGAAATAAAGAAATGTCCAAATCAAACAATTTCAAAAGCAAAAAAGTGACTCAGAGGGAGTTTGTAGCATTTGGTGATGTAATGTCAGGTTTTCCGTCAGTCAGGTCAGTGTCAGTCAGTCAGTCAGTCAGTGTGCACACGTCATAGGACTACTACAGTTACTGTGAAACCAGAAGCCCCTTGTGAATGAACCTACCAATAACAATATAACAATTCTTTCCCTAAGACAACAATTAACGTAATCGGCATGTTTTTGAATGTTTGTGATGAAAACATTGCATATGTGTGTGTGTTGTTGTGATAAGAGCAGGTGCTGTTGCTCCATTCGTGAAATGGCACAGAGAAGAGCAGCCTGCTGTTCTGGAGTATGCGTGTGTGTGTGTGTGTCTGGACAGAGTGGGCTTGTTACTGTCAACAAAGGAGGAAAGTATGTTCGTGTGCGTCTTGCATGTCTGTGTGCATATCACTTCCCTGAATAAGAGGCCTGGGGCAGGGATCCGCTCCCCCCGTCCGCGGCCCGTCTTCCTCCCCCTCGCCCCGCCAATCCGAAGTGCCGAATGAGTCACGTCCCCCCTCCTCTCCTGTTCTCCTAGGACCTCTCTGGTTGAAATAGTGAGGACAGTCATTTTGCCAATGACCAGTTTCGCCACAGTTGAAACATTCGTTGGGTGGAATCCGGCGAGGAACTCCGCTTTGGCGGCCATTTTCGAAACGCCCTCTACCACGGTTCATCCCCCTTCCCCTGCTCCTCTGTCTGCCCCTCCCATAGTTATTACGTGGCTGGAAAGGAGGAGCTGGTCTTCCTCCCTCTGCGCCTAGCGTCATCTGCTGGACAGCTTGAAGCATGGCAAGTTGAGCCTTTTCACCCGTCTGTTTACTGTGCTTCTCCTGGCGTGTCTGATTGTCATTAAACATTTTGTAATTGTGGCGTGCATGTTTTACCACCTCGTCGAGTCGGGCGTCTTCCAGGCCGATCACAGAGCGTTCAGTGGCGGCTTTGACGTCGGGCAGCAGTCCGGTGAAAAAGGCGTTTTTGAGATGTGTCTCCCACACAGTCATGATGCTCTTGTCAGCTGGCTCGTCTAGTCCGCTGTGTAGTTGGAATGCAGACAATAAATGTTGATGATAGGACGTAACATCTTCGGTTTTACCTTGTCTGGTGGAATTGATGAGAGCCATGTTGACTTTGGCTGGAAATCTGATGGCGATCTCTTCGCAGACAGCGTTGATGAAGGTTCTGTAAGGTCCGTTCGCGTTGTTGCTCCATTCGAGTTCCATCAATCTGGAATTGCAGCCATCTCCGGTGACAACAGCTCTGATTTTGCTGAAGTCACTCGGGCCGACATGTTTAACCAGCAGTCTATGGACCTCTGGACCTGTGGGCATGAATTCTTTACAGAATATCAGGAAGTCTTTTGCAAACGCTGTACCGTTGTGGATGCTTGGCAGATGTGATGAGGCAAGCAGAATGTCAGTTTGTGTCCAGGCTCTGAACACGAGCCCTGGAGTCCCATCAACTCCTGGCACTTGAATCATCGGGGCACTGAAAGTGAATTCATCCTTAGGTTTCACGTTCAGGGGGGCAGGCTGGTTGAGGCTGAGGACATCAGTGGAGCATCCTCCAGCGCCGCTCCATGTGGTGCTGTACTGTGGGGGTTCAGGGAATGGGACAGAGGCTGTGGGAGGAGAGGATGGGTCCTGTTGGTACGCCACGTTACTGTGTTCAGCCACCTGTTGTCGTTCGTGGTACTGGCGGGTGTTGGGCTGGGCGGCTTTGGGTCCTTATTCTGGAGGAGGAGGTCTGGGGTCGGGTTGGACGACGGGTCGCGGGGAAGGACGAGGACACACGTCAAGAAGCGGACCCCCCACTCCCGTGAGACTCGGATACATGGAAGAAGGAAAAATAAATGGGTTATTTGAGTGTGTGTGTCTTTTGCATGTGTTCTGCATGTGTGTGTGTGGTGTCAACGTCTTTTTTTTTTCTTCTTTCAAACAGGTCATTTGTTTCATAATCAGTTTTCTTTCCCTATAATCGCACTCTTTTTCCCATATGTTCAGGCAAGTCCGATTTTTCACAATCATATCTAAATCTTTCGCTCGGACCTTTTTCCCACTCTTCATCCCTTTTATTTTCCCTTCTAAGTCCCCTTGTAACATTTTAAGTTTAGATGCACTTAAAGAACCATTTTCTGGAAATCCAAACTCCCCTGACCAGTATGGAAGGCATTCTAAACATGACTCTCCGTGTTTCTGCCGCATTAACTCAACAATCGGACCCGCTGGTTCCGGTGATTTTGAATTTTTGTCACCCATGTTTATCTGGTGTGGGCGTCGGCGCTATCTCAGTACAATGCAATCGTCACTGCAAAGTTGAGGTTCTTTATGCCTTAGGAAAACTTCACAAAACCTGTTAGACGTTTCTTTTAAGACAAAAACACTGAGAAAAACCTGTTAGAAATTCACATATTACGTTATTAACAACGCATGTTATTTCAACTTTTTTGCTTTTCAAATTCACGTATTACGTTATTAACCACGCATCTTATTTCAACTTTTTTGCTTTTGAAATTCACGTATTACGTTATTAACCACGCATCTTATTTCAACTTCTTTGCTTTTGAAATTCACGTATTACGTTATTAACCACGCATCTTATTTCAACTTCTTTGCTTTTGAAATTCACGTATTACGTTATTAACCACGCATCTTATTTCAACTTCTTTGCTTTTGAAATTCACGTATTACGTTATTAACCACGCATCTTATTTCAACTTCTTTGCTTTTGAAATTCACGTATTACGTTATTAACCACGCATCTTATTTCAACTTATTTGAGTAGAGGCACGATCAATGTTACGATCTCAAAAAGCTCCATTATCTTGAGTTAAAATCATTATCGTAAAATGTCACTTCGTTCTCCTCATAAACTCACATGAATTAATACGTCAGAAACCTAGTGGAGCCACATGAAGAACTCGACCACACAAATGTCAGAAAAAAAACAAAAAAAAACAGCTGTATTACCCAAATAATGACAACTCCTTGATCACTCCTCTGTGTCTGTTACGTTTTACGTCTTTACAGATTTATGTTTACAGTTTACAATTGGAATTTCAACTTCTTACCCGATTTGTAGAAATTAATTATTTTCGTTGGATACGTGTGCCGTCAATCAGGTCTCCTCGGTACCGCCGGCTCTTTCTCTCTTTTTTTTTTTTTTTTAAGGAGGTATGAGACAGGACACTGGTTGTGTTATCCTGGGAAAAGCCTTCTTTTGTCCAAATTAAAAAAAGCCTTCTCCTCCGGACGGATCCCGTGGAGCCTGTTCGTGACGCCAAATTGTTGTGGAATATTTCCTTTAACAGTTCAGGTGAAGTTGGTTTTATCCAAAGTGTTCAAAATAAGCAGAGTCTTGATGAATGATCAAAGTTTCAAAGGAATCAATTTTATGTTTGCAAACAGAGAACACAACCACAGCCACGTATCACAGTGAAATGTGCTCATGCTCTGTGGACAGCAAATCAAAACAAGGTATTTATACAGGCAAGACAGAGAAGACAAGATAAGACAGAGGAGACGGGGAACAAAAGTGGGGGCCAGTGTTCTGGTGCGAACTCTCACAGACATTAGGTCTTCAGAACATGTTTAGTCTAAGAGAAAGAACACGCCCGTCGCTGATAGAATAAGATAGAAAGTGACCTCTGTATCAGAACGAATATGTCAATGTGTTCAGACGCCTGTGCAAATGAACTTTCTAACATCACATATCATCAGAGAATATGAGGACATGTTAAAACATGTTTTACCATCACACTTTCTTCCATTTTGTCAGATGCATTTATCCGTTCTTCCCTTTCTTTTCCAGATTCTGATGCTTCATCATTTTCAAATTTCTCCAGAGCCTTTAGCCTCGCATCAGCTGCAGCAATATTTGCTTCCAAGTCTAGGGATTCCATTCTTAAACTTAGTTGATGCTTCTCTGTTTCCATTTTAAAACCCAGCTGATAAAACCCAGCAATAACTGAACAGATTCATGAGACCTTTTAAATTCATCCAGCAGTCTTAGAAATTAATTTGCAGCTTCGTTAACATTGTCAACATCAGCACCCTCTTTCATCATTGTTTTTATTTCATTCATTTTCTGTGTACAGTGTGAGAGTTTCCTTCTACGTGTTGCGCTGCGTGATTTAAACGCTTTCCTTTGTTGTGCGGTGTCCATCTCAGTAACACCAGCTTCAGTGACTGCCCGTTCACTTCCTTCTGCCATTATTTCAGTTTTCGTTCTTAGCTTTTAATATTCGTTTTGTAGGTTTTTTCCAAGTAATTCCGACACATTTTGTTTGAATATTCGTTCGTTTTTCAGTTACTACTTTATTTATTTATTTTTCATGCGCACGGCCGTGCTTTGTTTCCGTTTCCGTGCAGCGATATTTGATCCGCGGTGTGCTGCCGTTTATAGTTTCAGTGGTTTCGTAATTTATAGGCAGTTTATGGATTTATTTGTCTGCTCATCAAACATTTCCTTCGTTTCCTTTGTCAGTTTTAATGTTTGAACCAGGTTCAGAAAACAGCGCTTCCACTTGTTTACTCACGGTACCGGTGAAATCACATTCTGGCCGCAGTCCAGATCAATCCAAACGACAGTGACTCCGGGCCACCTTCTCTCATGTCCACGTTGACTGGCATTCTGATGGGCTATTTTTCAACTTAATGTAGGAGCGGTCGGTCGATTAACGCGCATTCTCTCGTAGTGTCCCTTCAAAACTTTCTTTTATTCCAGAACAGCATCAAAAACATAAATGGAAGTCATCTTAAACAGAAAAACCCGCTTTGTCTCATAATGCGGTCTTCTAATGCGATTTCGTAATGCGTAATGCGTAATGCGTAATGCGATTGAAAAATAGTTAGCCCTTCCGCTCTCTAGTCGAAAAAACACACCTACACGTCCTCAGGTGAGGTCTACATAAAGAGTTAACGCCCCCTGACGTCATCATTGCATCATAATCATTTCGGCAGTAACATCTTAACAGGTTCAACAGTAAATCATAATTAGCATATAGGCAAAACACTAATCAGAGTAATGGCTTCTACACATATGTCATACAAATGCCATACAAGTAAGATAGTATGACTTAATAATATTGAATGTCGTAGAAATGTCTTAAAAGTGCCACTGTATAGTGTACCATGATTATATCATTAAAATAT
Organism: Lycodopsis pacificus; assembly: GCA_028022725.1. Lineage (NCBI taxonomy): Eukaryota > Metazoa > Chordata > Actinopteri > Perciformes > Zoarcidae > Lycodopsis > Lycodopsis pacificus. The sequence continues at coordinate 24,042,370 of CM051701.1, read as the reverse complement.
CATAGAATATTGTGAAAATATCATAAATATTACATATTATAGTATTCCATAGAAAATATAATTGTATATTATGCCATAAAAATGTCATGGTATAGAATTTCTTAAAAATGTCAATAAAAATGTCATGGTAGCCATACAAAATGTCATTGAATTGCCATAAAAGATATTTAAAAAATACAAGTATTTCATAAGAAAATTAAATAAAAATGAATTGAATAGAAAATGTCATAGTATAGTATTCCATAACATCTACTATACTATGACATACAAAATGTCATAAAACATGTCACTGTATACCAAATATTGTATGCCACAAAAGTCACATAAGAGTCACAATTTAGTATGTTGTAAAAGTATCATAAAACATGTCTAGTATGCCAGAGTATACATATAATATGCAATAAAAAAATAATGAATTACTACGATGAAAATGTCTTAGTAAAGTATGTCAGAAAAAAGTCATATCATAGTATGTCATGAAAATTAAAATATTGTATTCCATAAAATATCATAGTATAGAATGTCATTAAAATGATAGTATAGTATGTTACAGAACGGCATAGTATAGTGTGTTGTAAAAAAGTCATAAAAATGTAATGTTATTGTATTCCATAAAATGTCAGATTATAGTAGGCCTATTGCAAATATATATATTTACATTATATGTTGAAATATTATATTATGATATAATGAATTCCATTAAAGTATGATAGACCATACAAATGTCACAGTATATGTTTTACACTACATGTCAACATTCACCCATTCATACACGGATGGCTGAAGCTGCCATACAAGCTGCCACCTGCCCATCAATATGTAAACTAAATGCTCACATACACACACTCACACATAAACACACTCACACGTACACACACTCGCACATAAACACACTCACACGTACACACTCACACATACACACTCACACAGTACCAGTAGCAGTAGTAGTTGTAGTAGTAGTAGTATCAGTAGTAGTAGTAAAAGTAGTAGTTGTAGTAATAGTAGTAGTAGTAGTAGTTGTAGTAGTAGTAGTAGCATTAGTAGCAGTAGTTGTAGTAGTAATAGTAGTAGTAGTAGTAGTCATTAATATTTTCTGTTATATGAGAGAGACGCATGTCTCATACTTCCTTGTCCAGTTCTGGACACTGACGTCCTCCCGCCTTCCAATGCCAAATGAAATAATAGTACAGTGTACAATTATAAAGACCTCAAAAGTTTTGATTTATTAAAGTTATTAAAATCAATTAGACGTCTATATTTTTGTAGCTTCTATAGCTTTGTAGCTGTATGATTTTGATGTTGACTGATTTGTTAGAAGAAAAAATGAAGACAAATAATATATTGATAAAGTATTAAAGTATGTAAAATAATGCTTCAAAGACTACATTTAGCAAAGAATAACGGACAGAACAATTTTTTAAATGTGTTGAGAATGTGTTGAGGACAATGTGTTGAGTTTCTGCTGTGCTGAGCTTTGGTTGCAGTAATATTAACAATAATAATACAAATCTTAATCTTTATAGCACTTTTCAGGAGAAAAGAAAACAGCAGATAAAAAAACAACACAAAAATGTGAAGTACAGGGAGAGCGTTCTGTGTCTGCGGGCTCTCAGCAAGGAAGGCTGAAGACTAATATCCAAAGTAAACAGATCAAATTCCGGCTCCCCAATCTTGTGAATCAAGTTGTTTCCTCAGTAGTGTGGATGATACATCTGAGACAAACAAGTGAACTGTGAACTTCAGGAATAGCTCACCAAGAAAAGTTGCAGATACAATTGATTCTAGACAGCCTCAGGTGAAGGGATCAACACCCGGCTCTGTCCAGAAAGGTCCAGTCAGTTCCCAAAACAGATTGAAATGCTAATAACAGGACTGACGGAGCTTTATAAATAAGATTGATTGTTTGTTTTTTGGTATCTGTAACGTGTAGAAACAATCTTCATGCTGAAAAGTGACTCTTTTATGGTATATTTTACAATGACATTTTTATGACATACATGCATATATATGTATATATATATATAGTTTTTATAGTTTATTTTGCACAATATAAAAAATACACAAACATAACATAGATAAATAATATTACAGTGCAGGAAGAGGCAGATAGCCCACTGGGCTTATTTGAAGCTTCCAGCATGTAAAAATTTGACAATATGGAGAACACAAAATGAATATGCATAAAATATGACGACATAATATTGTTTACAGGGGCTGCATGGTGGTGTAGTGGCTAGCACTGTAACCTCACAGCAGGAGGGGCCCAGGGGGTGGTCCTTCTGTGGGGAGTTTGCACGTTCTCCCCGTGGCAGCATGGGTTCCCTCCGGGTTCTCCGGCTTTCTACCACAGTCCAAAGACATTTGGAGACTCAAAATTGCCCGTAGGTGTGAATGTGAGCGTGAATGTTTGTCTGTCACTACATGTGCCCTGCGATAAACTGGCGACCTGTCCACTGAACCCTGCCTTCGCCCAATGTCAGCTGGGATCGGCTCCAGCGCCCCCGACCCTGAATAAGATAAGTGGTTTGGATAATGGAATGGAATGGAATATTGTTTACAAGATATTATATCAACAACAAAAAAGAAAGAAAATGTGATTGTGTCGATGTGAATTTTCAAGATGTTCATAACGAAGCTGAAGAGGCCACTGGATTTATAATATTTGACATGCTCTCAATAGTCAACGACACCAAACACAATACAGTCAGTGGTGAGAAAACATGTTGGACCTCAGTGCTTCAGTCAGTTGGTCTGTATGACCTTCCTCTTCTTCAGATGTTATCAGTTGAGGCCGCATAGCTTTAAGTTTGTGACAAATAAAAGCACCCAGCTTACCATGCAACACCACTGACTGTTAAAGTAAAATGCATACGACAATAATACACTTTTATAGAATTTGTCATGATATAGTTTGCGATCACACTGGAGAGTAGAGACTTGCACAATGTTCATGGATAAAATGACAAAGATACTTTGTTTGCATTTGGCCAAACATGACGACTTCCATACGGACTGTGTAACACCAGTCCACCTGCATCCCTCTATACATGGCACACACATAATCATCAGCATTTTGGGGTGCATTGATTTAAAGTTAAACCTTGTTTCAAACATTTAAACCAACCTTGGTGTATGAAATAAATAGTAGATATTTACACTGATAAATGATCTTTCATTTTGTTTAATTTCCATAAGTTTTGTTGTTGTTAAATTGATCACTTTAATACAATTAAGATAGAGTAATGTGGGTTTCTTAACCCTAAATTAAAATGATTTATGTTATAACAGAAATGTGTTTAAATATCATTTTACATTTATATAACTGCATGTACAATATTTTTACACTTGAATAAACAATAATCAAATGCAGAGAGAGTTATTTACCAATATGTTAGGGAGTAGTTACAGTTCTACAGTCTTACAGTTACAACCGGCCCTTTGAGGTAAACTATGATGCTGATGTGGGCCAGAGTGAAGATGAGTTTGACACTCTTGCTATAGGGCAAAGAGCAGGTAAGATAATGCAGAGTCATAATGCAAAAGAGATCATGTCAATAATCTAGCCGTAAATCATAACAGTCTAAGAAGAAAGGAAAGTAAAAGATGCAATTCCACACTGAGTACTCCATTCGTCCTGGATTCTAAATCTTACTTCACTACTACTAAGAGTGAAGAAGTTTCATCAGAAAAGATGAAAGTTTGGGGACACCCTGGTAGCCTAATGGTTAAGGCACATACCACATAACACCTACGGGTCGATTCTGGCAGAGAACTTTAACTGTCTCTTAACTTTAACTGTCTCTTAACTTTAACTGTCTACTAGAAATGCTTTTGCATTGTTACTACATTACAATTACTGGATCTAGATGTTCATGATACCTTACTCTGTAAGCAGCACTTAAAAGTAAATACAATCGGTAAAACACAATGTTAAGTCATGAAGATGACACAGCCGATGGTAATAATGAGATACTGTCAAGAAATGTAATCTAGCGTCCTTTTTGAAAGCTCCTCATTCATTCCGTATAGAAAACCCAAATTTGTAGTGCAGGGCTTAATTACATTTCCCCTCTGAATTAGTGAAACAAAAGTATGAAGAAGCACGAACAACCACCTCAACATAGACTGATTAAATATTCATGGTTACATGCCACCAGTCTCTAGGTAAATTGGGATCACTGTATGAACTGAAAGTGCTAACGAGGATATCAAGACCAACTGGGTGAGTTTAAACCTGGTGTCAACAAACAGGCAGACTGGATAAAGTCCCGCCTTCGCTGCTCAGCTGTCAGTCAGGCCATTGGGCGGAGCTACTGATGAAGCAGGTTGTGTAATCCAATGATCCTGGGGTGACATTTGGCCTCAGCGAACACAGCCACAGCTTCTGAAGGGAAAATCAAATCAATGCTCCATTGACTCTGTCAGAGCGCGATGGAAACCTAATTAAAGGCCCTTCAGGCACAGCTGGTCATTGTATGCAGCCAAGCACCAGGGCTCTCAAACCAAGCCGGTAATATGTACTATTGCTTTACTCTGTGCTCTGAGGGGAGGGGGAGGAGGGGGTTGTGGGCCTCCCTGACCAGGATAGTGTCAGCATTCCATATGCTAAAAACTCATGCCTGTCATGTCATTGACATACAGCAGTGCAAAGACACGTAGCTGTTTATATGGCCAATAAAATTTTAAATTCCACTCATATTCCCGTTAACATGCAGCTGTGCATACACCAATTAACGTGCAAAATGTTTCGATTTTTTCTAAATTTATTTGACGTGGAGAATTCTTTAAAAATGTAATTCACCTCAATTTTGATTCTGCAGCAATTGAACCAAGATATGAAGTTGGTACGTTGAATGTGTGCAAACAGTTGCTTCTGTGCACATTTGGAATATTCATTCATTCAGATGTTAGAGAGCTCAGTGGAGTAAGTCTCTGTGTGTCCATCACTACAAGTGACACTTTTCACATTATAGCAATTTGACCAGTTGTGAATACACTGAATAAACATGTTGACTGCTGCAGCTTTAACCACAATGTAATAAATGGTGTCAAAGTACTGAGTCCTATCGGGATCTTCATGTGGGAGGTTCTTTCACTGTTAAATCATTTTCACATGAAGACTTTTACAATGTCTCTGTACACATTCTTTGTTGGAGGGAATTTATGCCAGAAAGACGTATAGATAACTCCAACATTGTAAATGAACATGAACATGATCCATTAAACCACACTAGACACATTAGATTAGACAATGGACCCGGTACCGGCTACACTCGTGTGCCGTAGTTTAAAAACCTGCGACGGAAAAGTGTTTGTTATAGAAGATATGATTGTTTGTATGTTGTCCAAATTATGTCTCATTACAAAGTATTTTAAGAATAAAGTCATACAAACTCAACCTTCATAAATATAAGAGACATTGACTTAATAAACGTCCATATGTTGCCCGCTGTAAATGTGGAGACGAAGCAGTCAACTTCACATTTTGCACTGAAACAAATCTATGTTCTCGCTAAAATATTTCAACAAGGCATATGTTATTTTTGCCAAAAATGGCAGATTCTAGTTACTTCAGTGGTGGGCCGTCAGGGCCTGCAAGGCCTTCTCTGCTGGCCTAAACAGAATCACAAAGCTATATATATTAAAAAAAAATAATAATAAAATCTTTTTTATAATGTAACAATTTTTCTTAAATACACTACATGTATTATAATTTATAAAAATATTTTTCCCATTATCTTGTTTTCTCATTGCACAGCTACTGTCTTCCTCAGTTGCTCTGCTTTAAGTAGAGCTTTTATCCAATCAGATCTCACCTCTGTGTCTCTAGGTAAGAACAGAGCCAGAGGCCTGCAGACTCTCACCTGCAGCCAGTGCAGATTAAAGTACATGGGGATGATATTGTTGATTGTCATAGTGTTCAACCAATCAGATCTTTAGTTTGACATGTTGGGCGTATTCTTTGACATGTCAGCGCCTGCTAGCCGGCCTATAATGACGTCAGCATTACATGCCGCTCAGTGTTGATCTGTAGCTTTCCCGCGAGGTGCAGAGTGTGCTGTGATTGGTCAGTGGGCGAGCACGTGACTATCGTGAAACGAAACTTAACAGCCAGCAGAGGCTGATGGGTAGTGAATCACATCACGTGATGCAGCTCAGCCAATCAAAATGCATTCTGACTGAGTGAGTTGCACCATGACAGAGTGCTGAGAGGAGGAAAGACACTGCAGAGCAGTACGTTCAAGTTGTGAAAGTAAAATCCTATGATCATCTCTTTGGGTTGCGGCTTGTCATTAAGGAATGACGGTGGATACAGCCAGACCAGCTGAGAACATTATATTTTCCTGAATTTAGGTTTTTGTATTCTCTAAATGCTCGAGCGTTATTCAAACGACTCGTACCGAACGGTTTAATACGAAGACGCCACAATGTGGTTATAAGGTGGTATTTCAGCTGCAGGACAGCAGTGAAGGTCCAGGTATAAAATGCACGGCCCGCCACTGAGTTACTTACAGTACTATTGAAAAGTTGGGGTTGATGGGAAGTCACAGTGCCGCAGCCATTTTAGTCAAGTTAGACTGACTTGCACTTGGAGCGCTGGCTGCTGGTGGCCTGCTGGTGGCCTGCTGGTAGCTGTATCTAAGCGCCTAAAGCAACAAGCTTCATATCATTCCATATAGCTTGCTTGGATGAATCTGTAGATATCTCATAGAACATAGTGGAGCCTGGCATTCTCCATCTATCTGCTTGTATAGCATGGAGTTCTTCAGTGATATTGTGTTTATTACTATTTCAATGTGTTGGGGAGATTAAAGTTATTTATATCATGGCTATATGGAAATAAATAGTGTTTTGAAATGGAAGTTCTCCATGTTTTGGCCATGTTTACATGTTAACTCTTTACTGGGAGTTTTGAGTATATTCTTGTGAATTGTATCATAAATGTGAGTATAAATGAGTATTTCATCACATTTACAGTCCCAGCTGTAGTAAACAGTAATAGAAGACACTCACTATCATCATTATCCATACAACTGAGTTATAGTGGTGGTATTGGCTTTGTAATTTAGATTTAATACTAGGAAAACATCTTGTTTTTTTCTTGATTGCATCTCCATTTACTCTGGAATGGCTATAGAGAAAGGGAGACATAATTATGCATGTAAGCCTTATGGTTGAGATGCTATTCCTGATTCATTTTGGGTTTGTTATTTTAGGGACCTTCTATTCCCAAGAGATATGTCCTAACAGTTTAAAGCCTCCCTGTTAGCTCAGTTTTTATGTTGAGGGCACCAGAAGTGGGCCCTATGTGAAAGACCAGCCATAAACAAATATCAGTCTCTCTGCCAGAGAGGCTGATATTGATGGCACTGGTTGGAGTTGGCACTGCTGGCGTGGGAGAAGGGAGGGCTGTGGGTGGGGGGGCCATTGTCCCGTCGGGAGGCAATCAATGGTCACATCCTGTGAACCCTGCATGTAACACGGGAGAGCACTCCCAACACACAGACAGCTGCAGTACACACAAACAAGACAAAGACAGAGGAGAGCAGAGGGATGTGGACTGGAGTTTGGGACCGGCACAAGAGGACCATCAAACACCTCCATGGGGTAGCCATACAGACACAGGCAATTCCTAGGATGCTCATGAACATAATGAAGTTCATCAAGAGGCAAAGAGGGAGCACATACCAGTGATATGTAAGTGCTGCTGAAATGGTTGATTCTCTGAGTCATTTGCTGTAATGTCATGTTCCCAATTGGTCCAGGAATGACTCTGTATGAGGTTTTCTCATATGGCCTAAATTGTAATTTTAAACACCATACTTGTATTTATTATTGTCAAAATAAGTGAATGCTAAATTACTGGCCTTCTAACAGAGAAACCAGACTACGCTTGGTGCATTTCATTTTCCATATTCCACCATAAAATATAATTTGCATGTTTTCTATAGCACTGCAAGGCTCAATGTTATTTTGTGTAAATGCCTCTGTATCAGCATGGGTTGTCTGGTGACTGCACACCAAAAAGTAGGTGCTGGTAATGGCAAGGACATCATTTGACAAGAGGATGACGCACACTATTATATGATTGGACCACCAATGTTTCGATCACATGTGGTTTTATTAAGGCCTTGAAGAAGAACAGCTGTGGTTCAATTGTCAGCGGTACAAAAAAATCATTGGAGTCATGAAGTCATCTTTTTAAAACAAGAGTCTCTTAACCCCAGACTGTTGTGATGATGTCATCCAGAGATGACTTCTGGAACTACACCATGAATAATGAAACAAATGCTTGAGCTCTACAGCAGCCATGACAGCTTATACTGGGTATATATAGTATAAGCTGTTAATGCAAATCAAACACTTGATTGAATATCTTAAGTAAAATGCCTCAAACATAACTAATTCCCTTTCTCAGACAGTTTCATCTGATGGCGCACACAAAGTCTTCTGTTTCCATGGCACACTTTGTTGTCACAAGTTGCGTCACAATGCCAGACCACAGTTTGACTCTTCTTCTCTTTGGTCTGACCAGACTTTTGCTCGAGACAGGCCTCATTTGTATGTAGGCTGTACAACACATGATTGATGATTTCAGTCAGACATCAACATGCACCCTGCTATACCTGATTGGACGAGCTCACCACTTGCTAGGATGTCAGTGGTCGCTGCAAGTTTAGAACTGGAAAAATAAAGTAACTCATTGGGATTGCTGTTTGTGATCTTTTGAAGATCTGAGGTGTTTACATGAACTTCTAAACACTCCACTCAGTTTGCTGATTGGTCCAGTATGTATCTCAATACATGTATCTCAATGCATACTGGACTATTGGGCTCCAAGTTGAGAATCACAGACAAGGTAGGGAAGTCAGAAAGTATTGAGTCTTTTCATTGGATTCTAAAAATATACAGTAACAGCAACCTTATTCTGAGAAGGATTGCTGGACTTCATTACAACTTGGGTTTTATTTTCCTTGATCTGGTGAGCATCGGTTATAAAAACACTGTACCCACCAAATGAATTCCTCTTAGTTCTTGGGACGCCACAACGTTGTTGAAAATAGGTGCAATAAATACAAGTAAGTGGACTTCCAGAGATACAAAATGTATGCAAATTGTAAAACTACAACCCAAACTGTCTGTTGTAAACATCCACAAACATCCGCAGATAGTTGGGTTGTAACAGCTTACAACCCAACTATCTGCTTGAATTTATTGTAGTTGTGCACACCTTTGTGTGCAAATTATTAGTGGCATTACTGCTGCACCAACTTTTGGTTTTACCGCCACAGGAAACCATAGGCAATCTGGCTAATCTGTCACTTTCTTATCATCTGACTTATTTACTTAATGACTTATGATTTAGTTTTAGTGAAGTTGCCATGTCCTGTGAACTCAGTAATTTCAATGTTGTCAATCAATAGCGCTTATACAAAAATAAAACCTGTAAACTGTGGCTGTCCTTTAGAATTTCATAGTGAAAACATACTTAATATGTTTGTTTTTGTGCATGCTGTGTCTCCACAGTTTGAGGACATGTGGCAGTGAAGTGGTGAGACGCTGACCATGGGTGACTGGAACCTGCTGGGCAGCATCCTAGAAGAGGTCCACGTTCATTCCACTATCGTGGGCAAGATCTGGCTTACCATACTCTTCATCTTTCGCATGCTGATCCTGGGTGCGGCCGCTGAGGACGTATGGGACGATGAGCAGTCCGAGTTTGTCTGCAACACTGACCAGCCAGGCTGCAAGGCGGTCTGCTACGACCGTGCCTTCCCCATCTCCCTCATACGTTTCTGGGTCCTGCAGGTCATCTTTGTCTCTGCTCCATCGTTGGTCTACATGGGCCATGCCCTCTACTGCATGCGAGCACTAGAGAAGGAGCGCCACCGCAGACGGGCCCAGCTGAAGGAGGAGCTGGACGAGGTTGAGTTGGCCTTGGACGAACATAAGCGCATGGAGAGGGAGCTGAGGAGGCTGGACGAGCAGAGGAGGGTGAAGAAGGCTCCTCTCAGAGGCTCTCTGTTGAGAACCTACATCATCCATATCCTTACACGCTCTGTGGTGGAGGTCTGCTTCATCCTGGGCCAGTATATACTTTATGGTGTCCAACTGGAGCCCCTCTATAGGTGTGAGAGGCTACCTTGCCCCAACAGTGTAGACTGTTACATCTCCAGGCCCACAGAGAAGACCATTTTCATGGTTTTCATGATCGCCATTGCTGGTGTGTCACTGTTCCTCAACATTGTGGAAATATCCCACCTGGGGATCAGGAAAATCAAACAGACACTGTATGGAGAAAGGTACACGGAAGATGACAGTTTGATTTACAAGTCTAAGAAGAAGTCCTTACCACACCTTTGTGTAATGAGTAATGTATCACCTCACAACGGGCCTTTGACTCAGACCTTCAAAGTGATTCCAGAGCCTATGAAGCCTCCATATTACAACACTGGGCTCAAAGCCAACCAGGATGCACCAAGACATAACAGCGTGGCCTATCTGGGACACAGTCAGACCAGCTATATGTGTCCCGAACCTAGGATGCCACTCAGGTCTGGCCAGAACTTTGCCATTCAGGCCCCCCAAACCCATGAAGGTCCAGAAGTCCGCACAGCTATGGTGGACCATCATCTAGCCTGGGCTTCTGTTGTATCAAATGTGGAGGGAAGTTCAACAAGCCATCATGCGGATCCCCATGAGGGAGAGCGCCATCACCCCAGCCATTTGGAAGCTCTGCTGTCCACTAGCACCTTAAGGCCCGGCGCTATCAGAGACCTGGATGACGACGAGCGAAGGGAGTCATTGGAGAGCGTCCTGATATCCAACCCCAGGAAGACCAGCTTCATGATCAGGCCACCATCTGACAGCTTGTCCTCCATCAGTGGCTCCACGAGCCCTTCCTTACATACCTCAGAAGAGTCAGATGAACTGGGCTCCCTGCAGGGAGACATGCCGATGATGCCGCCTGCCGGGGCTCGAAGAATGTCAATGGCAAGTAAAGAGCAGAGATTTTCTCATGTGTCCGAATTTGGTTTACTCTGCCTTTGGTGCCTAGAGTCTAATAGTCTATATCTGTTCTTCTGCCAGTGTACTATCAAAGAAGTCAAAGCGAAAATTCCTCTGACGCTTGCTCACTGGTAGAGTTTTGAAGATAAGCATTTCATTCACTAAGTCAACCAACACATTTGTCCAGAATATGAAGAGTAATCAAACAGAACGTGGCAGCAGAAGATATGAATCAGTGTTTTGAAGAGAGAGAGAGGGAGAGAGAACAAATACTTTCTGTTGATTTGGACGAAGCCCAAGAGTGACAAATCGTCCACTCAATGTTGTCAGAAGGGTGTAATGGGATGAAATCAAACTGGTCTAAAGTTTCAGATAAATCCCTTCAGTTCTGACAGGAAAAGCAAAACAGCAGCAAGCGTGTTGGAATTATAGACAGAACTGACGGTACTGAATTGAATAATATTTCTTGTATGAGATCAGACAGATGATGAAATTAAATTATTTTATAATAGTTTCTTAAAAATTGACATTTGAACACTAATTAACTAATTAATAAATAAGTATAAATTTACAATTAGATTCAATATGAATTTTATAGATTATAAATCTTTCATGAACACATTTAGCTACGGAGACCTTGTGCTCTCAATTTTATAATTTGTGCACACTAATTATTAATTCATTCTGTCAAATTATTGTACAATGGAGTTAACAGACCATACCCGTTAATGTTTCAACATGTTTAAGGGACGTAAATAAAAAACACATATCTTAGAAACTGGTATTTCATCTGTTGAAAAGTGTTTAACATCCATTTAAAAAGTTCAAAATGTTAACAAAGCACTTGTTCTGTTGATACATTATGAAAATGCAGCTACAATTGCTTTTACCCATTTGTTGTTGTTTTCTTACTCATGACCTCTGCTGGGCTTAATATATTTCATATGATTGCTGCATCTATTGTTACATCATCAACAACGTTTTTACAGAATATGTATACCTCTGCACTGATTTTTCTTCCATTTTGGAATTATGAGCAATATGGACGTTTTCATCATTCTTTGTTCCCAGATGTGAAAATATCCCTTTACAGAAATGTGCACTTGAAGAATATTTGGTGAACTTATTTATAGGTTGGTAATGTTGAGAAACTAGCAAGAGTACGACAGATGTAAAAAAATGATCCAACCTAAAAGCCCAGCCCAGTGTTGAAGCTAGCAATGAAAGTAGCTAGCAGCACCAGCTCCAAAAGTCGCTAAATCTGGCAAGAAAGTTGCCAAGTCAGCAACACTAAAAACCTGTCCTTTCAGGCCTCCCTCAAAATGATTATTATGAATGTAAACAACCTACATGGCTAATGTTAGCACTCACAACTGTAGCAGCTTGAGTAAGACTCCGGTGACGAGCAATGAGTGCAGGCAGGTAGGCAGGTAAGTAGACAGACAGGTAGCCCGTCCAATCATTACATTCAGGCTGAATGAACTGATGATGACGACTTATTACAATCCTGCGACAGTCACAGATGCATTTGATTTATTGATTGCTGTTTGGATGTGATGAAAATTTGAACAATCTAATATATAATATAATAAATATTACCAACCCCAGCTTTAAGCAGAGATACTGGACAAGTGCTGACAGACACTTGCTTCACTGCACACCAGGTATACGCTGTGCGTTTTGTCCAGCACCAGCTGCCGTCTAAGTCCAAGCTGTCCTCTTGTCTTTCTCAGAGCATGTTTCTGGATATCTCCTCTATCATGAAGAAGTGAGGCGACGGGGCTCGAACACGTGGCAGGAGGAGCCTGTGTTCCACAAACTTTATCAGTGTATCCAGACTTCAACATTGATTCACCACTCAAGTCACGCGGGGCCAAAGCCAGTGAGACAGTCAGCCATGACGAGGCAGCGGCTCAGTGCCAAAGCCCAGTATGTTTTGGAATTGAAGCACCTTAGAACGTCTACATGTGGGAACATAGAGGGAAAGGAATATACCTTCTTTTTGTTCTGTGGACATCTTTCCATGTGATGGCTGAATTGTTAAGAGTGTGCAGAAACAACACGATGGATTATGGAGGATCTCTTTGCTTCTGTAACATGGACTTTGTGCACTTAAAATACTTTTTCGAAATTGAAATCTTGGTTAGTTAGTGTGTATCTGTATATAGTCAAGTATATACGGCCAGTTCATGAGAAATTATGAAACTTTATATTGTATTCAGATTAAATGCTTCTTAACAAAACAGCAATCATTTTGTGAACAAATATTGAATCAGAATCCACACACCAACACCACACTGTAGAATTATCATGCTTTTTGTTTTATTTCTCAAGAAAAAAATGCCAAGACAAAATGTTTTTTTTTCTCCTTTAAAACCGTTTTCATATCAAATAAACAAAACATGTTTCACAATATTTACAAAATAATCGAAACAAAACACAAGTCATTTGAACATTCAAAGATAAAAAAAAAGGAAATGGAAAATGCTCAATCTGCATTTAACAGTCATGTTGCAGGTACTCAAATAAAAAAAGAAACAGGTAAAAATGGCTCACCAAAACCTACAAATACGATGAAGTGACCACTGTAAAACGTTTGAAACAATGCCACAGAAACTGTCTACATGTCTATCATACAGTCCTTACCCATAAGACGAGGTATGCTGAACTATCCAGGTAGATAAGTGCTTCGTCTGTTTGACTGAGATTCAAAAAAATAAATAAACTCAAACATCACAATCTGAGATTCAAGTGGCCCCGATTAACTTATTCTGTAAACAGATTGGATTAAATAAGTATTTCTGCCACCATTTATTGTCATTTAAAAATACTGAAAGGACAAGGTCTTCCCTGATAACCACTGCTCATGGTTTAAACAATAACTGTGCCTGTAGATTGGAGCTGCAGTCAGAGTCGTTGGAAACTTAAGTATCCTAAGAAGAAAAATGCAATTACAGCAATGTAATTGACTATTCAGATAATATCAAATACCTCAAATACTTGTTGACACGTGTGGTATAATCATGTTATGCCATATAAATATCTCAGCATACTGTGTAAAGTTGTACCACTGCAGGTTCCTGGTAAACACGCCTTCAACATGGCAGCTATTTGCTTTTGGTTTATTTCAGGCCAGCTGCAGATACTTGAAGCTTGCGTGTGTTAGCTCAGCTGTCACAGTAAACATGTCAGCTTTTACTTTTGTTGAAGTTGTTTTGGTTAAAGTTTTTTTTTGTCTGCATTGCGTTACTGCACAACATTACAGTGATGGATTACATAACGCAGGCCAGTTTCAAGTCCAAACGAGGTGATGTTTGCGCCAAACCACACAGAGCATAACTCAGAGATTAAGGTGTGCTTTATGGCTGACAGTAATAGGAAGTAAAAGGATGTTATAGTCAAACAGGAGAAAAAGGAGCCATTGTTATGTTCCTTTAGATTCTATTATCGCCATATGTTTTGCTCTGGTGTTACATATACTTCTGCTAGATACTGATACAGTTGATGTAATGGAAGAGGATTATGGCCAATAAGTTCTGAGATTCATTTATTAATAAGTCATTGTTTCAACATTAATGTCAGACTTCTGTTCTGACATCTTTTCCTCAAACTCCTGACTACAAGTGGCTACTCTTCAGAACTGATCCTGTTCCCTACATTAAGGAATATTGTTCCACCTCCTCAGCTTGAACCATTAGATTGTTCACATCTCTGAAATGCAGCCTTCAATGAGCTGATTAAGTACATTTTAATCTTTAAAACAGTTGGTCCTCTATTATGGTTTATTCCTTGGTGACACCTACAAGAGCATGTGGAGACCCACAGTGGTCAATATTAAATAAATAAGCAAGGAATATTGATATGAATAAATACACGCAAATGTATAATGTAGCAATGAAATTGTGAAATAATCCAAACAACTGGAAGTTTTTTTTATTATTGATTATTACAAAATGTCTCTTTTTGCATTTAAAAAAAGATTCCAGCAGTATAACTTTTAAAAATGTATTTGTCACGCAATGCATTATATAATAATGTCATAGTTATATTACATATTCTGTCTGTATTTATTGATAGGATTATTTATTTCAGTTATTTATTGACATTGAACTGTCTGGGATCTCCATATTTCCAGAGGGGTGGCGGTGTATGTGGCTGATCTCAAAGGGGAGCTTATTGAACATCCATCCATCCATCCACCCATCCACCCATCCATCCATCCACCCATCCATCCATCCATCCATTAGGGTCAGCAGGCTACACCCTGGACATGTCTCCGGTCAGACACAGGACGCAGACACACAGAGACAGACAACCGTCCACGCTCACAGTCACACCTACGGGCCATTTAGAGTCACCAGTTCACCTCATCAGCCCAACCTGCATGTCTTTGGACTGGACCGCTTTATGAACAGTGAGAGAAAAAGTGTCAAATAAAGGGGACAGAAGGGGCCACGTCCACGTTTTATCACAACTGTGGCAACTTCAAGCTGCAGTGCAGTTTCCGTTGAATAAAATCCATTGTTCCCTCACGAGATAGTTCGGCCTCTGGAACCTCTAAGGCAAGAAATTGTAGCTGCACTTGTCAGATGCTTATTTTTCTCACAAATGACTCAATACTTATATAAATTAAAATTAAACAAAAAACTTTTTTAGCTGCTCTATTCAACTTAATTCTCAGGTATCAATTACTTTTTACAAAAACAAAAAGGTAATACACAACAATTGTAAACATACTCACACCTCTTTAAGTTGAAATTAACTGAAGTAAGTACATGTGTGACTTGTAAATGAAGACTTATTTTCATATGAAAATTGGCAACAACAAATAAAATACAACCATTAACAAATCAACTCTAAGAAAGGGTAGCAACCTACATCTAACATCTATGCAACTTCCTCCACACCCGACCCCGGAACCCCCCCAAACAAGATTCCAAATAAATAAATGAATAAGTTCACATTGAGAATTAAAGTCTATGAAAGTCAGCTGAGCAGTGTTCTTCAGTGTACTCGGAGCATTTAACACATTCTGATGAGATTACGGTTGGCTAGCAGGGCTATCGTGGCTAGCACAATCAAGCTGCCATTATAAAATGATCCACATCAACTCAATATATTTCCACTTATTTTCAAAACTAGGAGTTCACAAAATCACAGCCCTGTATTTGAAGGGTTATTAACCAATTTCCAAAAAATACAACTACAATGAAATATTGCCGATTCTTTTGTAGTTTGTGCTAAACGTGATTTCCCCTCTTGACCCTGTTGGACAAAAGAAGCCCAAACCCATCCGGGGCTCCGACACCACGGTCGTGCACCGCTGTGAGGCCGACAGCAGCAGCAGCACTCACCACTGCCACGTGCCTCGCCATCGACTTTTACACAGCAAATGAATTTGGCATGTCCCTAAATCAATACAATGCCAGAGTGTTCGTTCGGAGCTCCATGGCGCACACTATTAGGGATACTGGTTTGTAAGTAGATTGATCATTTTGCTTCGTGTTTAAACAAATTCACATACTATGTGTGAATTTGAAAACGTAGGCGTCTTGCACCGACATACAGTGCCAAATACTTTTAGTGGGGATATTTTGTCTTATGTACAATACAAGAACAGTGCAGCTAAATACATAATTACCATAAGTACAAACACTAAATTCTTACTACTGCTAAGACAATAAATAAACGGGACGAAAAAGAGCACTTAAGATTTGTGTAAGCTGTTCTTTAAATGACCACACCGGTGTGTTTAAACTGTCCAGTTCACGTGGGCCGTGTGTGCTTTACATGACTACCATCCATTTTCCACAGCATGACATTTTTCTACACTAATACATAATGTACAAATCAACGCTTGAGAAAAGAAATCCATCACAGTGAACATTATGTGTTCTTATTTTGGATTTTCACTTTTATTTCGTGCCCCAATGTGAAGACTTTTCAAGTCGACCTTTGAGAACGATTTCAGGCAACACTTCATTTAGCCGGCCCTGTAATTCTTTTATAATGGATAGAAAATAAAAATATGATTTCCGAAGAATTTCCCCGGAGGAATTATGACATAATGTTCTAAGACAGTGTGCCTGGGCAAATACCGTAGACTGTATATTAAGATGGACGACACGTTTCCTCCCGCTGTACCAAAAAAGAAGCCAAAATATCCCACATATGGAAGCTGCCATCTTGAGATTTTGACGTGGTTTGGAGCCAGAGTCTACACAGTAGTGATCGGGGGGACTGCAACATGGTATCGGGGTCCTGCCCACAAAGCCACTCGAGCCAATAGAGAGCCAAGCACAACTTAAGACGTCTTACCCCCTTTTATAGCATCAAATAACTCATCAAAACCAGACTTATCAGAAAACCCGAATAACAGAAACCATCTTTGGGAAAAATTAATTTCAAGTACTTTGATTTTTTTGTCCCATCTGCTAACGAGCTGTACGGCAGTAAGCCACCAGGCGATCCAGATGTTTTGGCTTCACTTTTTCACAGTTGTCATGTCGTCCATCTTTACATACAATCTATGGCAAATCCTCATCTATTTGATTTCTTGAAGAAAGGACCAGGAAATAATGTAATAGTAACATAGTTGTGTTTTTAATTTCCCGGAGAGATTTCCTTGATGTGCTAAAATCCTAATGACTGGAAAATGACCTGAGATCAGTTTTAACATAATATCGTATCAGTTTGTTGGGAACTACTTGGCTGTAATTACAACTACACAGACAGACAAATGTCTATATTTTTGTTTGCTTTGGTGAACAAACTAATTAAGCTCGATCAGTTTTCAACTTTTCTGCATGTCCATTGAGCGGAAATTAAAATGAACAAAGAAACACTACAGCATGCTTTGTAAAACGGTCAGCAGAAATGTAAACCTGACACCGGTATGGTCCTTTAATCTATTTAGACACCCAGTGACTGGCTCGGGCTGCAAGTGCCGACGCCACAATGCGTTTGCTCATACTCGATGCCAGCTGGCACCTCTTGGAGGTGCCGGGCAGTGCTTGAACTTTGTAATGTAGTTCTGTCTCTTAGCGCACATATGAAAAAAGGCAGAGAGAGAATTGTGTAGAAATGTCCATCTGAGTACAAGTGAAGTTTGACAAAAGAAACTTTGCATAATGAGAGTTCATTTGACCATTTCATCGAATGTAAAATATTACAAATACACACCTTTGGTAACATTTTACTTTAAAGCCCTGTGTCCCTCAATAACTACTAGATCACTTCAATTGTTAAGTGATATGACAAAAGGTAAGCTGTTTGATGGTGTATCATATATTTAATAATTCAAAGGATTAGTTGAGTGAGAAGATGGATATTCACCTCGTGTCTGTGTGTGAAGTACAGAGTAGGAGTTGGGATGTGGTTAGCCTAGCTACCTTTATACAACATGTACACCAACACAAAGGTTGTGGTTTTAGTCGGCAAACAGCAGTGCAGTGACTGGTGACAGCTTTCTCAAGTCTTGTGCCACGTGCACGTCATTCTGCTCAGACCATAATCATAAGCAACAGAGTTGCTAATGGAGTTGGCCTCCGAGTTGTTCTCAGAGATATCAGGAAATCCCGTCTTCCACAACGTCTCCTTCTTGGTGAAAAGAACTACAGTAGTGTCAGCAGACTGGAAGCAAAATGGCTGCAAAGCTGGAAGTTACAGCCACTATAGAAACAATCGACGTAGGTAACTTATAAATACACGCCTTGGCTCTGGTTTCACTACAAAGATGGAACAAAAGAAGCTTATTTAAAGCGTCAATGTGTATAATTTAGGAGGGAGAAATTTTATGTAATATTAATAGGTATGTTATGTTTAGTGTATAATCATCTGACAATACGAAGAGTGTTTTTGTTAGCTTAGAATGAGCTGTTTGTACCTACATACGGAGCGGGTCCTCCCAGCCACCGTGTTTTTACAGTAGTCCGGAACAGACTAACCCAACACTCTAGATCGTGCCATTTGAGTTTCCGTGTCAGCCGCCGGTGTCCTCCAACACGCTTGGCACACGGGAGAGGTTTCAGTTGGTTGCAATCTGCAACCTCTCCCCAAGATGTCCCCACATCTACACACTGGATCTTTAAGCTCATTAAAGATGTGCTAACAGTGGGGCGAAACATCTCGGAATCGTGCCTGAACCTTTCCTACTCTTTCAACTCTACTGACAACGCATGAGTGCAGCTTTATTGTTACAATGATGTTGCGTCTACCTTTCTTCCAGCCAACTTTAGATGAAACTACACCCACTGCAAAAGCCAAAGCCTCGATGCGCTGTTGACGGACATGTTGATGAAGTTACTGCTTATCAGACCACACAGATGAGACAAGAAGTAGCCAGCTGGGCACCCTGCACTTCCAGCGCCTCAAGACTTTGGGAAGCTACTTTGCCGGCAGGAGAGTGGACGGCAGCTCGTGAGACGGACCAGTGACAGCGAGCTGGTGGACGTTTGTCTCAGCGGTGGAGAATGTTAGAGCCAGCATGTGCCACCAGTGTAGCATGAACGCATGGTGGAAATAGCAAGCTAGCAAGCTAACTAGCCAGCCAGCAGCTAAATTAGTACAAAATGTAACAACTTAATGATGTTAAATTCATCCACACACTTGTCACCGCATAGGAATGCTCATAACTCACGGCAGCGACTAGCTAATCCCAGCACAGACGACGCTGCGTCAGGCTTTCGTCGTACGGAAGTGGGCATGAAAAAAAATCAATAGATACTGTCGTGTATGAGACTAAAACCAATGGATCTGGTAGCTCATGCTATAGCCAGAAGTGCTGGATGCAGTGTCTAACTTTTTCACTTTGGATGGAGCCATGCTAGCTGCTTCACCCTCGTACCTAACACACAGACGCAAGATTGACAACCATCAGAACATCTCATTGTCAGAAAGAAAGGAAATAAGCATATTTATCAACATTTTGGACCACTGTCAGTGAGCCAGAAGTGCTGCAATTTAAAACGGTCAAACATGAATTATTATAATTATTTATATTACTAAATGACCAATTTTATTTACTAAATCAATCATCTAAGTAATTATCAAGATTTGACAGGACAGTAAAGCAAAGTGCATGCACATGTTAACAGGGACATTACTGAACATTCTGAGGAATTCCTGAGTTTAACCTCCCATGATGCACGAGAGAGGGAGGGAAGCTGACAGGAAGAAAAGTCAGGATGATACACGAAACGAAAGAAAGCTGCCAGTGCTTCTGTTTGATCTCCAGTCTAAAAATACCTGTTGAACAGTATTGCTGATAAGACAACGCTTGTGTCATCCATTACAAAAAAAGAAAGAAGAAAAAAATACTTCAAATATCAAGAGAAGTATGACGGTGTCACAGACCAAACTGTCTGCCACCAGACTCTAAGTACAGTTCTGTCTCCTCTGTTCCTCCGTTGTACATTTCTCAGTCATTTCCTGACAGAAATCCACTGTTACGGTTGGGCTACATACCTCCTCTGTGGACCCCAGCACCAGTGGACACTCTGGGTTCTCTTGCCCCAGACCTGACTCCTCCAGTCCCTCCTGACTGGGACCCACGTCGGACAGACACGCCGTATCGCCTTGTGGCGACGCGGGTGACCTGGGCCGGGGTGAACCCTCGTCAGAAAAAGGCGACGGCGGGTTGGACGTGAGGTCGATGCTGGCGGAGACGGGAGGTGGCCCCTCCCGACACACTTGCTGGGAGAGGAAGGAGAGGTTCTGCCACAGCTCCGACATGCAAACCTTCAGCTGGTTGCGCTCGCTCAGCAGCTTCTCCTTCTCGCACACCTGTGAGTGCATAAGACACGGCGTCATCAGCAATGCTGCCCACTCCGCCAGTGAGCAGTGTGTCATGTGTACCGAGACCGAAACAACAAGAGCATCAGTCGTTTGTTTAAAGGCCAGATATCGGTGTCACGTCGTCGACCCTGGCTCAACCATTTCATTTGCGCCTCACTGTTAATATTTACGACACTTACCATCAACCACTTTATATTTATGACACCTAGACTTAACCTGTTTAGGTTTTGCACCTTATTGATAGTATTTGGCTTCATTTTCACTCTTTATCTTTATATTTGCAACCCCCCCCGCCCCATAATACCTGATTTGTGACTTTTCCTTCAACACAATGATGTGAAAGTTAACAGCAATCCCTTCTTGCTTCTCGAGGAGCTACAGTTGGCCCACATGGCCACTAAAGGGTGTGCTACATCACTAATCTAAAAGGCATCCTATAGTATACAACAACCAAAGGTATAAGCTTCCAGTTTAAGACTTGTTGCATCAATGAGATGTCTGATATTTGACCTGGTTTTGTCATGCACCTTTGAGACCCAGTAGGTTTCTGTTGTGTTTGATTGGAATGACGCGTGTGTGTGTTTGTTACGTGATCGTACCAGTTTGCGGATCTCGCCCTCCAGGTTCTGGATGCAGTCCAGCTTCCTCTTGCGACAGCGCTGGGCGGCGATGCGGTTTTTGCTGCGGCGACGGATGTCGTGGATGAACTCCAGCTGCTCCGAGGTCAGCTTGTGCATCTTGATGAGGATCTGGAAGTCGTTGCGTGGCAGGTTGGTGATGTGGTCCACGGGGAAGGGCAGGTTCACCTAAAGAAGGACCAGAGGGGTTTCATTTCTCAATCAAAATGAATCGCTTTCATACTTAGGTCATGTGATGAGAGCTGAGCCAACTCCGTGACAACAGGGCAAACTCTGATGAAGATCAGGGCATATGGTTGAAAACTCCAGAAAAAGCCAGTAAATACGTTTTCCAGTGTCATCTGACTGTGACTTGTGTAATTGATGCACTTAATTTATTTTGTGGGAGTTCAATTAAAACTGACAAAATCCATGTGCTCCATGAGCTCTAATAATCTCCCACATGCCTGCAGTCTTACTGGGCACCGTGGCAGTTACCAGAAAATGCATCACACAAGTAGGCACATAGACGAGTCGTAAATACCACAAGCGAGGGTCGGTGGAGCTTGTTGGAACCAGGCGGCAACCTCAGGTTCTGCCAAGTGAAGCCAATATGGAAGTGTCTTATATATAATAGAAGTCTATGAGAACATGACTCTACTTCTCTCTTGATTTATTACCTCAGTAAACATTGTAAACATGAGTTTATGGTCTCAATCTCTAGTTTCAAGTCTTCTTCAATACAGCATGATGTTCATTTAGTACATTATGGTCCATTAGAGTCACACAGACCATAAAGCAGGGTAAAACCAACATGGCAACGTCCATAATCGGCAAAATCGCCAAACTCAAGGCTTCAAAACGACGTCCACAAACCAATGGGTGACGTCACGATGACTACGTCCACTTCTTATATTCAGTCAGGCTGCACTGCCACCACGTCTTCATGCTTTTTGTGAAATAAATCTTTTGATCTATGTTTTTGACTTACATTTGGCAATATTACAATGACTCATCAATTAAACATAAGAGGGTCAGTGATCGTTGTAGTAGCGATGCAAAATACAACATGAAATATGTAAGTTGTTGAATCAATAACAGCAGGCTACAACGCGTTTCTAAAAAGTATTTTCTTTTTCATTAACCACATTTAAAGCACGAAAACCAGTTCCACCATAATATCATGTTATGCTGCATTGATATATATGTCTATGCTATGAATGCAGACATCCATGTAATACTGGACAAAAGTATAAACACACTTGTTTTTTCTTCCATTTTTCATGAGTTGAAACAGAATATAAGACTTGTTCTATGCTTAATTCTCTCCAATGTTGGTCATAAATTTGTTTAAATCTGTTAGTGAGCACTTTGCCAAAACAATCCACCCATCAGACAGACACTGAGCGTCCACACTACACTGGAGCTTTAGAGCACCGTTAACGGATACGTTTGAAGACTCCGGGGTTGTGTTTTCGTGTGGACGGCATAGAAAAAGTTGGTTGCATAGAAAAAGTCTCTGATATTTTATTTCAGTAAGTAGTATTATACATTATCCAATTGTGTATGTGTGTCTATCTAATGTATCAATAAATACTCATATCTTTTTCTTCATTGTCACAAGTCCCCTTTACTTCTGAAACCAAAGATATGCCCTTAAACCAGTCACTCACACATAAATAATATTCCAATAATATAATAATATATATCAATACACCAAAAACAGGAGTCATTCTGCTGCATAATGGGTTTTATTTGTGCTGCTTTAAGTACATTTAACTAATATTACTTCAGTACTTCTCTACCTGTAGTGAAGCAGTTCCTAGTTGCTGCTTTTCTGAAGTGAATTCTCTGAACACGTCCTAAATAACTGGCATTCACTACAGGGGCGACCGTGGTGCACTGGGTTAAGAGGTTGTCTGGGAACCGGAAGGTCAACGGTTTGATCCCCGACTGGGACGTTTCGAAGTGTCCCTGAGCAATACACTGAACCCCCGGGCGCCTGTCATTGGCAGCCCACTGCTCCCTATATACAGGGATGGGTCAAATGCAGAGAACAATCTCCCCTTAAAGGGATCAAGACAGTATAAATTCTATTCAGTTCCATGAGAAGAATTCAACATCTGGAGGTCAATGTGCTGTAGAACTCACTAGGTGTCAGTGTGATGCAGTTTATTGATCCAGCAGCGCGGGTACAAAGAGGACACAGGCTGAGCTCTTTGTTTCACAGCCAGCAGCTCATTTTGCTCCTAATTATTATTTTCGTTCTTACAGATGGATCAGATCACATCATGACATTTTCTTTTTCTTTCTATACGTATCATGTTGTCATTCTCTCATATATTCTCTCTTTCGTCACAGTTCTGTCACGTGCATTCATCTCTGTATTGATGTGTACGTATTCTCTCATTCATTCACTGGTTTGTTGCCGTAGCTGTGGCCATCTAAAGCTGAATACTCACTTTTTAAATATCGCTCATTTCATCTGTTGAGTGAATGCTGTGTACTTTGTTTTCGCTCCATGTCACATTGCAGTAGCATACATCAGAGGAGTCGGCTCCAGACTTCAACGCTGCCAGCATACCACAATGATATCATTCACTGCTCTGACATCAGAGGAAAGGGAAAAGAGAGGCAAGTGTGTGTGTGTGTGTGTGTGTGTGTGTGTGTGTGTGTGTGTGTGTGTGTGTGTGTGGTGTGTTTAGGTGCCGCCCTGTCCTTTACTGTATAGACATCTATATATAGCTGCATGACTCTCAGAAGTCACATAATAAGGTTGGAATGACAGGTTCCAAGTGAGCCATGGATGGTCATAAATCTCTCTCTCTCTCTCTCCCCCTCTCTCTGGTTTCCATTTCTAAAGTATCCTTCGAGATGCTCATTCCATCAACAATAATACATGGAAAAATAGCTGTTGTTATATATACACTAATACCCACACCTACAGAAGAGGATTAGACACCCACACTAGAATCCTAGTTATTATCCTGTAGCTGATCATATTCGGGATGTCAACACATTTTCACTTCCTACTCATACTGATGCTTCTTCAGTAGCCTTAAGCTTCAGAATCACTCTCTAGTCTCTAGTGTCCTTCCTTGCTTCAGTTATGGACGTGTCAGTTTCCATTTGTTACTTGCATACAGTGTCTTTTCAAAATAAACTTCCAACGTAGGTTTACTTAGTTTGTATGTTTACTTACACAACAAATGTACTTTGTTAGGTTTAAGAAAAGATTGTGGTTTGGGTTTAAATAAGTATGTTTGTTATATAAAATAAGGATTTCTGTAACGTAACTGGTGTTAGCTAACTACGTCAGATCCGTAATTAAGGATCTAAGGTAAAACTGAGGTAAAATAAGTCAATGTTCACCTGATTTTACTCTGGACACGAACAGCGGCTTCCTTGGTGAAAGTCCTGTGTTAGTTTGAAGGGTCCATCCTCAACTATCACACATCCTATAGGTTGACTTCTCACTCTTTAAGGCTTTTACACACTGAGTACATGTCGAGTTAACGACATGAATATGTGGAAGGAGTGGATCTGGTATACCCTGCCTTTGTCAAGGTTGAAGGGAGTAATTCAAGTTTGAAAGTCTTGGTTCAGTGTTGTCATACATTATAGTATGCGTATTGAATATGTCTGTTCCACACAACGTGATTGGCTAATGCTGTTTTTGGACCCATATTTACCTAATTCCTAACCAAGTACTTTGGTTGCCTCAACCTAAAAAAGTAAATAACCTATTTTGGAAGTTTATTTTGAAAATATATTATGCATGTCACAAGTGGAAACTGATCCGTCGTCCTTAATCCTTAACAAGTCCAAGATTCACACTAGAGGGGAACCTAGAGCCAGGTGTCAGTATTGTGTTGTAATGTATTTTCCATAGTGAGTATTTGGGTCTCAAAATGGCGGCTGCACTCTGACCTTTCAATTGACACCTCACTTGACCCAATAGGAGCTTCCCTGTCCTGTCCACAGCCTAGAATAGCCAACGAGAGTCGCGTTGAAGGAAAGTGCCTGCCCCCCTTCTTTCGTGTAAAGACCGAGCCAATTGCAACTGATCGTTCTGATGACTGACGCTTCGTATAGCCAATGAAATTTCGAAAATGACGATATACAGCTTCAGGGGTGGATTTACAGCCACTACACGTGACGTCACTATGTAAAGCAAGAGTCTGCTGCCCATTGAGATTAAAAATCTCTTTTGCAAGATGTAAGTAACAATACAAGATGTAAGTAACAATACTACATAACATTAAGGAGCAGTTTTTGTTTTTTATGCTTATGTGTTGCAAAGAAGACACCCCAGAAGATGGGTCACTCAGGTATAGTTCCATCATTGTTCAAAGTCAAAGAATAACTTCATGATGTTAGTTGTAATGAATAAATATATTTTAAAATCAAGTACATTTCTCTGGCATTTATAGTTTTCTACTGTACCGAAACGTACCGAAACGTACCGAACCGTGGCTCCACTGTATCGTACCGAACCCAACCGTGAATTTTGTGAACCGTTACACCCCTAATATATAGGCAGTGGTGTATAAAGTACTCAAAAGCCATACTTGAGTAAAAGTAAAGATACCTTACTGGAAAACTACTCCAGTAAAAGTGAAAGTCACCTATTAGAATACTACTTGAGTAAAAGTCTTAAAGTATCTGATATTTATTGTACTTAAGTATCAAAAGTAATTTTCTGATATTAAATGTACTTAAGTATTGAAAGTAAAAGTACAAGTAAATGCTGATAATAAAAAAGCAAAGGGTCAGAATTTTGAGAATTATGAAGTTTATTCTTTTAAGTGCTGTGGCCACCATGACGAAGGACATGGAGCTGTGTTGAACATAACTGGGTTGGCTGTGATCCATCCAGGAGCAACAATGTTCAACATAATATATTGTACATAAGTATACTTTTGCATCTACTATGAACTTATCATCATAATTCTCCGAAAAGCAATATGACACTATGAAGGAGATTACAAGTATGCTCATTCCGACTAGAGGATGTAGAGGGCAAATGCATAATATTATGTTCAGCAAAAAATATCCACTTGATGCATCAGGTCAGTGTTTAGAGAAAGGACACCTGCCTTGTAAACTCCTATGGGCCTGATTTGAACACAAAGGTTTTGCTAAAGCTGAATCTGCAATTGGGCGACTGCTACCATCATAACTCCATCTGATCATCCACAAAATGACTCTAATATCAAAACATGATCAATACTAAAGCAGCACCGAAAGTAACAACCCAGTCATTACTTGAAACTGAAACATGTCCTGTTCATCTTCAGAAGAAGTTGGTTTTCAAAATTGCGTGAATTCAGTCTCGCTCTTCTTGGGCTGAAGACTAGTCCTGCGATGCTAAATAGCCTTTCACAGGCTGCTGAGGCAGGTAGAGGTGTGTTCAGCGTCACAGACAGCTTGCGCACAGCTGGGAAGGATTTCCCTAATGCTAACGCTAACGCTAACCCTGCGCTCTCTCGGCTCCCGTCAATCCTATGGTGTGGTGGCTAGCTATAGCTAACGTTAGCCAACTAGTGCTGCACAACTGTCAACACTTCCTCAGCTCACTAACTTGCTAGCGATCCACGGGTGTTGGTCTTCGTCACCACCGTAGTTTGTTTCGGGACTGCTTCCATCATGAAATCAGTCATCGTAGAGTGGAATTCTACTCAGGTAGTCGCCCGCTAGCTTATAGCATGTAGCATCCTGGGAATCAAAACACCGCGGCTTTGAGAGCACTTGTTTGCAATTGTGCATTAACGTGATTAACCAATGATTTAACTTGCAAGCTAGGACCACTGATTCACCAAACCTGCTTGTTTGCAGTCTGTGTTCCACCACAGTCCCCGACGCTGGTCTCATGATTCATTTTGTTTCTAAAGATAGATTTGATTTTGTAGCGAGTAACGAAGGTTTCAGGGGAAATGTATCGGAGTAAAAGTATCAGTTTTCTTTGCAAAATGTAGTGAAGTAAAAGTAAAAGTCAACAGAAATATAAATAGTAAAGTTATCCAAAAAAACGACTTAAGTACAGTAACGAAGTATTTCTACTTCGTTACTATACACCACTGGGAATAATGAATATATATTCTGTTCATTCTTGCTTATAAATTATATTCTCTCTGAACACGTTTCTCTTTATGGAGAGAGTCATGTGAGATAACTTCTTCGATTAGCGCAATTCTCCTGCTCTTCTTTCTATTTCCTCGTCTCGTTTCTAAGTAGTAAAGTAAAGTACAGATACCCAAAAAAACTACTTAAGTACAGTAACGAAGTATTTCTACTTCGTTACTATACACCACTGTATATAGGTAGAGTAGATATATGTATACCCACATAAGGAGGTGTGCGTGTGCCTTCCCCCCTGTGTTTCATTGTGTGAACTGCTGACATGTGAGAATGCAGAAAAGATGGAAAGGTTTTGTCTAGTTTTGTAAATGACTAACTGTTATTTCTTTATTTTCACATAATAGGCAATCATGTGATGTAGATTCAGATCAAGAGTGGGTTAGGCCTTTTTAGCCTAGGTATGTGACCATGGTTACCATGGGTCTCCAAATGGCCTTTTTTGGAAAGCGCCTAGACATACTCTTAGTAAAACATGTGTAAAACATTCATTCACATTTGAACTTGGACTAGGTAAGGCTTCATGCTGTGGTCTCATTGTGTTTTCCAGCTAATAAGTCCAGCTATAGTCATCTGCAGTCATCTGTTTGCAAATAAATATTCAGGAGGAAATAAAAACCTTCTACTTCAGTGTGTTCAAACCTCTATTACTCAATGCAGGTAGCACTTACATTGACTCCGACTGAAAACTTCAGAGGGTTACGTTTCAAAAGAGCCCAAAACCATGCATGTACTCCAAATGTTTCAAGAACAGCTTTCAATTTACTTTGGGTATGCCTCGGGTTTAGGCTAATTTTACAGGAATGGTAACAGGTTAATAGAGGTGGTCTGTAATAGGATCTTTATATCAGTTGCCCTGTGTTGAATTTAGTGAAGCCAGATCACTCAAGGAAGCCTGTCTCTGTCATCTGTATTTAACTAGTATTGGAGAATGAATTACTTAATACTTAAGAAAGGAAGGAAAAGCAAAATGGCAAAATGCAGAATGGGGTGGAGAGGGTCTTATTGGGCTGGCCTAATTGGAAAGGGCAGATCTGGGGTCAGGAGTAGCAGATGGTGGAGTGAACATGGCCAGGACACCTTCCACCTGCCCGCAGGGCACCCTAGGGTGTGTGTCCGCTCTACGGGCGAGACAACTGGGTCAGGACAAAGAAGTGGGACAGACCCCCCCCCCCACACACACACACACACACACACACACACACACACACACACACACACACACATACAGAGGAGTGATATATGATGCATGAGCACAGAACTAAATAAAAAATTATATTCGGAGCTACACATTTTCCCAATGTGTTTATATAAGTGAGTTAAATATAGCAAGAGCTATACTGTGTGTATATTTTCAGGTGTCGAGGTAAAACGTGGTGACTGTTTGTATTTTAAGTATTCAAATTCAAGGGTTAGTTCCTTTTCTCAATACATTTGCCAGTATATTGAGTCCAGCTAGCTAAAACTAATGCAGTTTAATACAACGGCCCTGCAATAAATCCTTCCTTTTAGAAGGTTAGAAACTTAAGTGTTTAATAATAATAATATTACATTTAATTTGTTGAGCGCTTTTCATAATTCTCAAAGACACTTTACATTAAAATCGTCATATAAAAGAAAGCTATACACTAACATTTTAAAACACATAATATCGGTCACACATTAAAAGCAGTTCTGATTAGGTGGGTTTTGATTTGGGATTTGAATGTGGAAAGGTCAGTGCAGTCTCGGATGTGTTTGGGGAGGGAGTTCCAGAGGGAGGGGGCAGCTCTGGAGAAGGCTCTGTCCATGTCCGGGGCTTGGTCCTGAGTGGAAGGGACAGGAGGCATCAGAGGAGCGGAGCGACGGGATGGAGTGTGGTGGTGAAGCAGGTCGGTGAGGTAGGAGGGGGCCTGATTGTGGAGGGCTTCATGAGTGAGGAGAAGGACTTTGTATTGGATTCGTTGTTGGACGGGGAGCCAGTGGAGATTTTGGATCTAGTTTGAGATTTTGGTGATGTGATCCCGGGAGCGGGTGCTGGTGAGCAGGGTAAGAATGGTGTTGTTCCAACTGTACGATCAACATGCTCCACCACACCTCCGTGGACTGCAGCCTCCTCACACACTTCAATCAGCGCCTCTCAAAAACAGTTTCAACTAAAACTGAACATGAGAACTTTCATGAAGGGAGGATGTATTACAGGTCTGTGTGGTTGGACTGCATTAGCTTTAGCCAGGTGGACTCAGGAGCAGCCTGAGCCAGAGGTCTAGTGAGGATGAGCTGGCCACTTCCATCCAGCACACAATGAAGTGTAGGGGAGGTTTACTTATTAATTTGATCTTGTCACTGCATCTCAAAATAAATACATTTGAGCTTCTTCAGTTCCCACCGACTCTCTGACTCTCCGACGCTCATACTTTTAGTGTAACCGAGTGTTCTTCGCACTGATCTCTGTGGTTTTGCCACGAGGACACGAGGCGGATTTTGCAACAAATGTCTGCATATCACCTAATTCTTTTTTATGTTGACATCCACCAAGACAATCATTTTTAACAATGTGAAGCTCAACATGTCTCTATTCCTGATTGTCTTTGTAGTAATCAGTCAGCCTGGTGACCACACAAGACATTTAGGGTATAATCACATGCCAATATGAATAAATGCAGCAGATATTAAACAGCAGAAATGGCTTTACAGTGGGGCAAACAGTCGTTCCACACAGTCCACCATACACATACTGTACATCTGCTGGGAGAGCAGCAGCTGAAATAAGTAGAGTAAGTCTGTAGCTGTGACCCCTGTAATATCTGACTCAGCACCTTAACCTCTGCAACTCATATTCACTGACTCATTCACGGGCCAGAGGCCACTACCACTCAAATCTAATAAAGCTAATATGCTGTGTGTGTGTGTGAGAGAGAGAGAGCTCCGGTATATAACTCATCTCACATCTCACAGAGTGCATGTGCTTAGGCATCACCATGGAAACCATACGGCTCTTTTAACTCCAATGAGAAGGCCTATATGTTTGAAGTGTTTGTGTAATTTCACCGGAGAGAAAAAACGGTCGAAGAACAGTCCCAGCTGTAAACCACACCGCAAATATGCTTTGAAAAAAAAGTCATTGCTACATGCTACTAGCACAGGAATGTGTGCTAGTAGCCGGTTATTGCTTGGAGGTGGTCAATACTTTGGTAAGATAATATACTGGTGAATTACAAACCTCGCCATTTATAAGCAGTACAGGGATTTATTTACAGACTAGTGGAAACGTCAGTACATGCAAGACATACCAGCATAAATTGGGCTACTCTGCAATGTCATCACCTGATATATGAGTGACACCTTCACCATTCTAGATTTTCTTAATGTACTGAATTTAACGTTAGTCAAATTTGCCTGTATGCCCACTACACAGCACAAACATGTGTATGTGAACGGATAGAGGAGAGTGTTTCAGGGGTATAAGAACCATGTTGCTGGGACATTCTGAGCCTTAGTAACTTCAAAACAAGACAAAGAGTCGACATACATACTGGGGTCCTAGACCCCTTGATTGACAATTGAGATCCCCTGAAAGCGTCAACAGCTAAATATTGGAAGGTCTCTAATATCAAGACAACTTGCAATTGTCACTCAAATGTATTTTAAAAGCTTACTAATGGCTAGCAGTTTTCATTATTCAAACCGCAAAACGTTTATTCACATATATGAATAGTGAGTGCAAGAGACGATTCTCTGCCG
This sequence comes from Lycodopsis pacificus, assembly GCA_028022725.1. Lineage (NCBI taxonomy): Eukaryota > Metazoa > Chordata > Actinopteri > Perciformes > Zoarcidae > Lycodopsis > Lycodopsis pacificus. Next base: position 24,011,087 of record CM051701.1, on the reverse strand, counting down.
TAACGTTAACCTCCTGGCCCTAGGCCTCTGCTCGAAAATTGCATACCCATACTCAAGAGAGTCCAGAACTCTAACTACAAATTTTGATGGTGTAATACAGGTAACACTTGTGAGATGTGTTCAATTGTGTAAATATTGTGTATATGTTACTGGTTAATAACTGATACACTTATGACACAGCTCAAATTGAAAAGGTTTCAGGTTCGCCTCAAAAAAAGCACTTGTATTGAACTTTTTTTTTTTTTATAATGCAGCTGCAAGCTTAAAAATACACCACAGACATAGAACAACACGTTTTACATGTCCCCACAACATATTTTACTTCGATTGAGTGAAGCAGGCCAGCATAAATGGTCTGATTCAAGCAAAATTTAGATTTTCGGAACCAGCAGTTGCATTGCTGTATTATAATTTGATATACTATATAACTAAATATTAACTATATATTCACTTTTCTTATCACTAAGAGTGTTCAATAATCCTAATAAAGCAGTTTTACACCATTTGGAATAATTTTGAGCAGTTATGTGTCATATCTGTCAATCATAAAAATATATGAATCATAATTTGTGTCCGTCTGACTGTAGAATGGGCTGTGCTTGCTCGATTTACACAAGAAACACCTTTTTCGACGTGGGATAGTCCAACGGGAGCCATGCGGGGGTGTTTGACAATCTCCTTGCCTGTTTACTGAATAAAAATCGGAAAATGCTGGGCGAACCCCCCTCCCTACATGGATTGGTCCACCTCACAGAATCTCCTGCCATTTTGTCATTCATTCGGCCAGCGGAGTGATCTCAGTCACAGCCATGCAGGACAGCAGTGAGGAAGTGCCTGCCGAAAGACTGGCTGGATTGAATCCGTTTTTCGTCTCTAAAATCTTCAAAACGTAAGTTTTTTTACCCAATTTTTGTCGTGACCTGTGGCTGATATTGGCATATATACCCATAACTTTTGAACGGTTTGAAAGAGAGTAATTTAGACGACGCTGTTCGTCTCGGTGTTGAAAGGCAGGCCTATGTGATGTATTACTCCACCATGTGCGATCCCTGCTCCGTGATGAGAAAACTATACAGAGGCATTGTTCGACGATTATTTTCCAAAATTGTGGCAAATCTTCTCGATATCTTCCAGATATGATCTTAGTTCATGTATAATTGTGTTTGCAGTGTTTACAATGGCTGGTATGATGATGTTGCTCGTACTTTTTTTTCTGACTATTTTTTTAATATGTCTGAACCAATAATTATTTTTCTTCGTGAAAAATGCTTTCTACGACACGCTGAGTGCTACACTTTTCTAAAAAAGCCCCCCACCGGGGGCTCTCGGGTCCAAATTAAAGGACACAGCCAGCCAGAGCCTCAACAAGTTGTGCGAAAGCCAGCCTGTCTTCTCTTCAGTTTGTGACCTAAACAAACACACAACGTCGCGATTGTCACCGGGTATTTCGCACACTGGTAAACAGGATAGTGTTATCCTGGAGTCAGTAAGTTACATTAGGCATTTGTTTTTAGCATATGCATCATACCTCATATTCTCTTACTACTAGCAGTTTCTGCTTTAAGTTAATACAGCTGACTTCAGATCTCATGACTTGTTTGTACTTGAGCTACTCTTACACTAAATTGTAGCTGCATACATCCCCGCTTGTGATCCCATTCCACTCACTCAGGTCAGGTCAGGTCACCAATGTCTTCAAAAATCTGACTCATGAGAATCTTGGGAAACTAAGGGAAATTCAGTGCCATTGTAACTTGGTGGGAGCTGTTCAGCAAAAGTGCTAACACAAAGGAGAACCACTGGCAAGAAAGAAGAATAAAGGATTACACTAACCTCAGGGCCAGAGATTCTAGAGACGCCGCTTTCGCTGTCTCCCTCTGAGAAAGAGCCTGATTCGTCGCTGGAGTTGCCACCACTGGCACCAAATCCATGTTCACTTTTGATATTGGTGCAACCCTGAGAGAAGACCAGCTCACCGCTGAGGGGGTTCCTCTGCTCCATCACCCCAGCCAGGCAGTGAGGGAGTCCAGTGGTGGAGCCTGAGTGTGGGGATGAGGAGAAGTCAAACTGGGGAAGGTTGAAAGGCGAGCTACCGCTGCCTGCATCCTCTGGGTAAGAGAAGGAGGAGCGGGAGCTGGAGGTTTGGGTTCGGGGCTCAGAAGGGGAAGGGGAGTGGGCTGATGTCTTGATGGGAACAGGACAGCTGGTGGTGAGGCATGACCGACCAGATGAAGGAGCTTCTACCTGCATCAGAGTTGAGACCTTTTCTCTGAACATATCATCCGTGTAAGAATGGGCCAACATTTGTTGCTCGCCAGCTGCTGAGGAGAAAATGACACTGGCTCTGTCGAGCTCCCCCTCATGTTTAGAGGAGGACGCTTTGGAAACTGGCCTTTCCGTGTTCTTGCCAGTAAGCGCTGTTGGTATGACATTTGCGATGTCTGTCTTGAGGACCACTCGACCCAGAGATTCCCTCTTATCCCTCTGCCTGTCTTTGACCAATTCCCTGTAGTGGTTGAGGGACAGTCTGTTGGTGAGTAGCTGCTGGATGGTGGTGCTGGGCACGCCGCTGAGATCTAGGCCGCCTCTCTGGAGATAGGAGCGCAGGCAGGAAGAGGGTGATCCTCGGCTCGGCGAGTGCTCGGCTGCTACTGGAACCCCTTCTACCTCAAGCTCCATCTCCAGTACCTCCTCGGTACACAATTCTGGGTTGCAACCACTCCTTTCATCTCCTTCTTCCTCGAACACAAATGGTTCTTCTTTGATCCTGGAGGGTGTAAGAAGAGTTTGTGGAGCAGCACTGCTGTCTCTGAGTTGTGAACTCACAGGGCTGACTGAGGTATGGTTGGCCAAGATAACATCATCACCGCTATCATGGTCTTCTCCATTGTGCTTGTCATGGCAGATCTGGTACTGATACTTCCTGTATTTAGGATATTGAGAAAGGTCAGCCGGAAGCGATGCAGTGCTTGCTCTGTGATTGGTCTGCTGCCTTGTGTCTGCAGAATCATCCGAGGATATTGCCTCAGAAAAGCTGGCATCCTCCGCTGTGATGTCATCGTCATATTCCACCTTGCCATTACTGGCGTACTGGCTGTCGTTTTGTAACTGGGCTTGAAGGAACTGAAAACAAGAGTCCTCTAAGTTATGAACACCCAGGAAGTCAGCGCACAGGATGACCTCGTGGATGTTTTCCCGACTTAAAACCAGCTTGGCTGTGTAGGCAAACTGGAGCAGTGGAGCAAAGCCCTTAGCTGTCACCTGTAGAGGAGAGAAGCAGGAGATGAAGGAATGGTTTTACTCAGTGCCTTAAGTATGTCACTATAAAGCAAGGAATCTAGGTGGGTATGTTCATTGCATATCTCGAGAACCATTCTTTTGATGTACTTCATACTTGGTGGGTGTATTGCTGGGGACCCAAGGACGTGTTGCTTAACACGTCCAATATAAATAATCTTTGAATAAACATTCAATAGCGCTTTGTGCATTAGCTTCATGCATTAGCTTCATGCATTAGCGGGCCTTTACAGGCCGACGTTCACTGACTGACGTTCCCTTTTGCTGCCAAATGCTGGATACACTTACGTTACACCCAAGCTCTTCTTCACTTCCCTGGAGTCAACGAACAATGAGCGGTTCTTGACAACGCCACAAGCAGCATTTTATGGGAGCCAAGTCATCGGCTAGCTCTGAACAGGCTTGTAAGCACTGCCACACATCTGTTTTCCTAGCATCCTCCAACTTCTCAAAGGAAATCAAGTCCAGGCCATACCTTTCTGCTGTAAGAAGTGTATTTTAACTCAACAAGTTTAATTTCTTCTGTTTAATGTGTGTGACTACAGTGATTGTATGTTGGGCTGTGATCACTGCCAAAACACAGGAGACTTTAATTCAATGCTGTGCCTGAACACATCCTGTGTAAACACAAAGCACACTCATTATCTCCTTGCTGTCAATGTTTGGAGCTGTTAATCATGATATCAGCTGTCTAGAATGCCAAAGAATTTCTGTGTAACTCATTAACGCAGCATCTGTCATAATAAATGTTAACTCCTAATCATTCACTTGTCTCTCCTGATTGAAGTGCCTCTGCCCGATTTAACATTGTCATGCAACCAAATGGCTGCAAACAAGGGCTAAGTAGTGTCAACGGTGCCAGAGATACCGTAAAGAGACCTTGCGGTGGTCAAGCTGTGCCTGTGAACCGTTTGTGTGTGTCTGTTAGCACGTTAGCAGCTGTAGCAACAACAGCACTGTGCATGTGATTGCTCACAAACACACAACTTCTGCATGGCACCTGCCAATTATGAAGGGCCGCCCGAAAGACTAAGGATTGGTTCTGCTATGCAGGTTTCTTTTTATTTTAACTCCATAATTGTTTCCACCTAGTTCTAACAATGAAACTAAGGACATTGTCTTCAGTCTCTAGCTGGGCAAAGCATTTAGAAAATGACTTGTGAGTCTCGTGTACAGGGCTTTTGTTCGCAAAGATATTGATAACATAACAACGTATGTAACCAAGGGTGGACAAAATATTAGAAGCATCTATATTTTTCAAAGGAGTTTCCATTATTCTAGTCAAAGAGTATTTTAGGACTCCAAGAGATTAATTATACTGTAATTAGCGCCGTTTCTTCACATTAAAAGAAGAACAATGTTGTAAGTCACAACATTCTGACATCATTTACGGAGAAACACAATGCAGATTGTGACTTTAACGAAGAGGTGAGCTGAAAATGGATGGAACAGAATTCTACCCACGAGCAACCACTCCACTTCCTCCATCGTCAGTTATTTTGCCACATTCCCGCCTTGTTAATCTTATTCGTCTTGTCTTCTTGCCTGGATCCTTTTGCGCGCACCCCCCCCCCCCCATCTCCTCTGCTGTCTTCTCGTTCACTACAGTCAGCTTCTACTGCATGTGCGTTCATATGCGGAGTGTGTGAGAGAGCGTGTGCTGCTGCATGCATGTGCTTGCTCCATATTGCTATGTGTGTGTGTGTACATGGAAATATATGTGTGTGTGTATATTGGTGCGCATGTTAGCCTATTTTCAGCTTGCATCAGCACCGGGAGGAGAAGCTGCTCCGCACACCGGTACCAACCTCGCTGATGAGTAGCAGCAGAGAGAGAAATGGCATAGGAGAAAGATGGGATCAAATATGCATGGTCGTTTTCACCTTTTACTCATATGTTTATACCTTGTGTCCTGATTTTTTATGTTCAGACACAGAGGGCAAATGTATCGACAGAAGGGGATTAATGACCAGATTAATTCTTCAGACTGACAAAAACACCAGATCAGAGCTGTATGTGCACTGAGAGAGATTTCCCAATTACACAAATGGTATTAATCGGTCATCATAGCCACTGTTCCTGCCAATACTGTGAGCAAATGGATTTACCTCTCTGTCTGACGTACCATGACATGATTGAAAATACATCTAGAATTATATTTTTGATGCCAACGAAGCCACGGAAACTACATTCAATATGTGTGATGAAATACACAGATATTTGATTTAATTTGATTTAACACCATGTTACACTGGCCAATCACAGCCGCTCACACCAGCTATTAAAACACTGATATGTTGTGGAAAGATGGATTGCTTTCAATCACAGGGGTGAAGTAAATCCATGAAACCAAAAGCTGGCGTGTTAACAATAAGCTCACTCCAGCTGTTTGGCAATTAGCACCGTGAGGTAAAACCGCCGTATCACTTACTGGTGGGACCAGACCTTAGAATCAAATAAGCGGTTAGTTTGAGGTTAGTTCGGCAGAAATGGACTTGAAGCAAAAAATATGCTTCAGGTTGAAGCTCTGTGCATAAAATGGGACTAAAGAATAAGTCGATTTATACACTGAAGTAGATGATTTTCATCAGATGTGCATGACTAAAAATATGTGAGGTGTATACCGCCTGTAAGTGTATTCTTTATTGCCGTGTTATGAGAAGAACCACTGGTGTTTTGCCAGATACCAGTAATATAGCAGTGTCCTTGGAACTGAAAAATTCTAAATTCCACACCCAACCTGTTTACCTCAATACCAAAATGAGTTCCAGTAATTTATGCGAGGAGTGAACGGACAGCAGAGAGGATGTGGTTGTTAGGGGGTGGAGGCCTGTGCAAGTGATCACTGTAAGGTGGAGTTACGCGGTCATATTAATCAATATGACAGATCTGGGGCGATATATGGTACCGTAAGCTGCTGGGAGCAGGAACGCCAGCGACTAACAAAAGCCCTTTTTCAGCCTGTTCAAGGCTGTGCCGCTGTACCACCTCGCTGCTCTGTATAAAAGGTACAAACACCGAATGGGGTGGACAGAGCTGTTCCGCCGTTAAGGCGGCAGTGGAGGTAGTAACAGAGGCGAAAAAGAGGGACAGCTGGCATGGCGGGACTACTCACACACACACTGGACGCTTGTTTAATCAAAGATCATTAATATTGAACGTGTCCCTTATCCAAATTGCACCAACTTCGACACTGCACGTCCTTGGGAACCCAGCAAAGCGCAGGCCGAGTGTGAAGTAGATCCAATGAACGGTTCTCAAGATATGTGAAGGACACGCACACTGCTTTATAGTTCTCATAAAAACATTCAATCTTAACCATTTGTTACACACTAGGCAGCGTGGCTTGTCACGATTACTAACTTTTTCTACAGCTGAGAGGCGTTTTCATGTGTTTCACGTTTGGAAAAGCCACAGGACTAGCCACAGGACTTTCCCAGCTCAAACTGAGATAACACTGAGGACCTTATCAGGGTTATTGTCCCAGATTTTGAAAGATTTGAGTTCCCTTGTAACATTTCCCTTTTAAAATGACCCCAAAACGTCTCCCTGTGGAACTCCTCGGGTGTTCCACTTTGGCCCTTTACCTTGTCTGGCAGGTTAATGATGGGCTCCGCTTCGCCTTGTGACCCGTTGTGACCCAGCAGGGCCTGCAGGAAGTAGCGGCTGCTGGCGGCGAGGACGGCCCTGTGTGCGCGCACCTCCCTGCCCTCCACCAGCACAGTCACGTCACACAGGATGCCCTGCCGCCGCTGCTCCTCCAGGCTCAACAGCACATTGGCACAGTGGACCTTGGACTCGTACACGTACACGGGCGCTGCCGCCTCCCCATCCCGCTCCTCTCCTGCCGACATCACTCTCTCTGGCACCCTGTACAGAGGAAAGAAAGAGGCTAGGACACTGTAGCATGAGGGGGGGGGGGGGCAAGCAAGACTACTGATGATCCCTTACCAGCTAACAATGAAAAACACAACCAAAAGTAATATAGATATGAAGGGACCCTATGGAGGAAGACCTCACGGACACAAATAAGAGAGTATGAATTTGGGGAACATCTAGTTGAGTCATTTGAGTTTGAGGTTTAAGAAGCCAATAACAAATTTATTTCATTCATTCCCCCAAATTTGGGGGAGAAATACTAATGAAGGGAGGTGCACCGTGTTGGAGCAAATTGTCTGAGAGGCTCACAAAGCACGGAACATCGCGGACACACTTAACATGCAGCAGTGGGCGAGCTACAGTACAAGCAGAGTGAAACATCTGGATCTGTGGCAGCCAAACTGCCCCACAGCCACCAGGCAGGTGGAAAAAAAACAGAGGTTGCGAAGTTGTAGATATTGTTAAACTGATTTCTGGACTTGGACTACCTTTTTGTGGACACTAAAGGCAGCAGTTTGGAAGCAAGAGGTTCCTTTTATCCCTCTCGGATTTCCTCTTCAAGTCCAAATTTTCATAAAATGCAAGTGAGACGCATTGGGCATCCAAATAGCGATGAAGGCAAGTGGGTAGTATCAGCACATGAACGCCCCTGCGATTCATCGCCTGCCTCACAACACTTGAGGACCTACTGGGAGTTGTGCACATTGTAGGCCAGACATCAGAGTTCACAAGCACAAGGCTTAGAGACGCAGCCTCAATGGTCCGAGAGCTCACTCCCAGCAGTGCAGAGGTGAGCAGGAGGCTCGGGATGGCATGTCAAGTTTGTGATGACACAGGGGCCATTTTAAAGCCATGCAATCATGGTACAGTATGCTAAAGATGACTGACACCAGTCCAACAGCTAACTCTGCACCAACTAGGAAAAGTACATACAATCACATCTGTCCAGCAAGAAGATCCATGTTTTACTTTTTGAAGGATATTTCACTATCGAGGCTTAATTCCCTGATTTATGTATTTTTATATGCAAATTGTCTCCTGTTTATGAGGGTGTTTCTGCTGCAGGTTCCCTTTTACCTGTGTTTCAGCACCATGGCCCTGGACAGCGACACAGCAGCGCTGTGGTTCGGCGCTGAAGAGGACACTTAGAAGTGTAATGATTACAGCAGATTGTAAATAAACAACAAAATCTGAATTCAACAATAATAGGTTTGCGTTTGACCTCATAACGATATATCCAATCTAAAAAATGCAACTCTAAAAGTCCTAGTGCTAGGCTCCTGTTTGTTGAAATACTTATGGCTGCAATCTGTGTCATGTTTTGGGGTTTGGTTTCTACGGTAATTCACTCGCTGGGCAGATTAGTCGTGATATGAAAGTGCACGTGCTGGTAGCATGATTATTATTGTTTTTTTTGTGCAAACAAAGCCTCTGTTGTGACCACATTACACTTCCTCTATATATTTTTTTTTCTTATATTTTGGTGAAACCCAACCTTACAGTTCAGACTGCGCCTATGCATGTGACTGTAAGCTGAATATCTTTGGAGAAGAAATAAACCCACACACCCTCTAAAGACTTATCAGCTCGCTTTTCACCTCAACACGTCTCTATTAAGCTATTCACTGCAAGGTTATTGGACTGAAATTTAATGAACTGTAAGATACATAAAGGTGTATGACCATTTGTACATCTATGTATATCTAGAAGTAAATATAGATAGATATAAAGCAGCCCATTGACTGCAGGCAGTTCTATCCATTGTGTTTAATTTCAATGCTGTTGTACATAAAGCCCCGACAGACAGCTGAGCATGCAGTCTGTCTGTCTCATCAGCCCTGGGCTCTGTGTGTGTGTGTGTGTGTGTGTCAGCAGGCATAGAGAGGGATGCTTTCTGCCGACTCATGGCTTTTTAATAGGCAGAGCCCGGCATTGGGGGCTTGCTGAAGCCGTGTTCTGGCTTTTGTCCCTGTGGCCCGTGGGCCAATCATCTCAACACTGTAGATCAGCTCCTGCTCCCCCTCAGGAACACTTCAGACTGTTCATGATGCACATGCACATTGTTCTCTACTTTTTACTGACTGCTCTACACTCTGTTCATTCATCTGGCTGCTGCTGAAAACAAAAAAGGGGGAAAGGCCTTCGCTAACGATGCTCTTTGTGTCTAGTCATCTACTGTGTTTTCCAGACTTTTACTATGACTCTATTGTACTCTACGGTACTCTGCTGTTGACTAGTGGTGCAATGGATCATAACACTTACTGTTTGGATCGTATCACGGATCAGTCACGGATTGGATCATAGCTCGGGTCAGCACAAAAGAAAAAAGGGAGGAAATATCATTTTTAGAGATCCCTGATCATGTTTTTTTGCCGCCAGTTGGTCAACAAGGCTCCAGACTATTTATATTTTTTGCAACCATCCCAAAAATCATTTCAACCGCTCTTAAGACAGTGGAAACCATCAACAATTCAAAATGTTATCCTTTACTTTGTAATCGTCATTTTTAGTGTTTTTTCCTAAAACACACAATAAACAATTGTATTTTTATTGATTAAAACAAATGTTGTCGTAGTTGGGGTGACTGTGGCTCAGTGGTAGAGCAGGTCGTCCTTCAATCTGCTAGTCCATGTTGATGTGTCCTTGGGCAAGACACTGAACCCCAAGTAGCTGTGCCTGTGGTGTGCGAATGTTCGATAGTCCTGATGGACAGGTAGCACCTTACATAGTAGCTCCTGTCATCAGTGTATGAATGGGTGAATGATGACATGTAGTGTGAAGGCGCTTTGAGTAGTCAGAAGACTAGAAAAACGCTATACAAGTACAGTCCATTTACCATCTGCTCTATAGTTAGAGCTGGTGTTAGGAAGCTAAACAGCTCATAATTCATCTCTAATATCTATTTATGTTGTTGTGAAAACGTCTCCTTCAAACAACTGCATTTATTCAAGTTTTTCACCAACACTACATTTTACAGATCACATGTGAACACATACGTTATAATTTACCTTCACCCAATACTCATTTTCACTGAACTGAATTAATCCAAGGTTCACATGCGTGCTTAACCGTGAGGAGGGATCGGTACGGATCACAGATGGTCCGTTACAGCAGTGATTCTCAACTGGTGGGTCGCGGACCCGTTTTCAGTGGGTCCTTTGCCTGACAAAAAAAAAGAAAATGTGATTTTATTTTGAAGGGCATTTTTTATGCAGCGGAGTTATTCCAGCATTTACGGCACTTGTTCAGCGGTGCAGGAAAAACACCGACCTTGGGTACATCCCAAGTCTCTTAATTGTCATTTCCTCGCTCATCGGTCCTCGCTTGAACCGGAAGTTGTTCTGCGCCGCCATATTGACGGCCGTCCCAAAGCTCTTATTTAGCTCTGAGGAGCGATGAGCGAGGACCCACGAGAACAGCCTTCCAGGAAGTCTTTTAACGGCCGACACGCCCCCTCACTGCCGATTGGACTGATGAGATTTTGTTCAACATGTAAACAGTGAAGACTGATCACAGATTAAACTCAAGCTGTCACGGCTCCGCTGTGACCTCAGCTTGTCTCCCCTCTGTGTGTGTGTGTGTGTGTGTGTGTGTGTGTGTGTGTGTGTGTGTGTGTGTGTGTGTGTGGCTTGAGTGCGACTGCAATCATCCGGCACCTGGGCTCATCTCCTCAACTGACAACAATTACACCATCATCACCGTCAGCTTAAATACCCAGGCTTCCTGCAGTCTCATCGCCAGATTGTTCCTTCAGCTCAGCGGTAGCTACAACCTCGGCCCGTTGAGTTTAAAACGTCGCCCTTGAGCAAGTTAGACTTTTTGATATTTTCAACTAACTTGTTTTCTCTCTGCCTCAGCGATTCCCGTGCCACGTCCCTGCCCAGACGCCGCAGCCGCACACACTGCCTCGCTGCCTCACCTGCTTGCTCCACCTGCATGCTCAACTGGCTCCACAGCAAAATAAAAACCCTTTTTTCACCAACTCTGCTGTCCCAGTGTCTGCGTTTGGGTCCAGAACAAACCGTCCGTAACACAAGCTTTATATTTGATTAGTTTTCTGATTCAACATCTGGTTTAAATAAATGTTCATTGTAGACTGAACAACAAAAGGACCACAATCATTTAAGAGAAACAATCATATTCTGGGTTATTTAATATCTACGTCACAATCTGAATTTCAAAACGTACAGACGCAAATAATTCATAAATAAGACGATCGCATTCCGCTGGTAGAAATGGATCCTGTGCTTATAAACAGAACACAGGACACAGTTTGTTAACAGACTACAGAGAGAAACACTCTCTGTAGTCAAGTACAGTGATCATGTGAACAGACAAGCTTATCAAAAGTCTCTCCAGCTGTTAAAGCCGACTAATCCTCCGTCATCAGAAACAGACGTCGCTTCACGTGACGCAACTGAGGAAAGGACGTCTCATGTCTCTTAAAACATATTTCCTCGTTCCCCTCTCCTCGCATGGTTTCCTCCATGCAGCCCTGATGGGAGGGACTAAGACGCAAGGAAAGGACGCAAGTGAGGGAAACGGGGATGCAATTAAGAGACTTGGGATGTACCCCAATGCGTTGTGAATCACATCACATGATGCAGCTCAGCCAATCAAATATGAGTATTCTGACAAGTTTCATGACTTGACTGAGATGTACACACACCGTGACACACGGGGAGAGACGAGGATACAGAGAGCAAAGTAGGACTGTTTAAGTGAGAGTTGTGATAGTTAAATCATAGGACGATCTTCAAAAGAGAAAATGTCCAGAGAGACCAGAGTCATAGGTGAATTCTTCTCACACTAATTTCTCTTTTTACAAGATGAGAAAAATATAATATTGTGGCTTTTTCACTTCACCCTGAATGAACTGAATTTAAAGCTGCAGGGCAATTCAGTGAAATTAATTTCTCTAAAATGTATTTTGTTAAGCAATACATTTTTTAATCCAGCTGTTATTTTACTTGAAATGAGAAGAACATTTATAAATGTATTTCTATGTATTATTTATAATCCATCCACTTCAATTTGAAAACTGAGAATAATATTTGTTAAAATATAATTGATGTGTACTTTCTTTATTTGATTTGGCAGTTGTTTACTACACAGAGACGTTACTACTGCTAGACTTCTTGAATATAGATATACCCAAATTATATATATATATAAAAATTATATATTAGTGCTGGGCAAGTTAACGCGTTAATTTTGCATTAACGCATTCATTAATTAACCCCTACATTTATTTTATCGCGCGTTAACGCATTTTTAAAATGTATTATAATTATTTTTTTTTTAATTGAAAGACAAGAGACAATACAGATACATAACAACAAGAGGATGACAAGAACAGTGGGATAAAAGCCAGCAAACATCCTATAGTCAGACTGTCTCATGTTTATCGTTTTGTATTGGAGATATGATGTCCCTTCAGGGTTGCCGTAGAGAAAAAAGCAGTTAGTGGTCCACTACTGTAGACCACTAACTGCCCAGCCCCAACTGTGTATAGCCATATGCCACATTTGTTGGTGCATGGTATTGCTCAACGCATATTAGTTACTGTTCTCGATTTAGTTTTCCACTCTAGATATACCCTCTCAATGTAGGCGTGATTCTTAGCTGATTGTCAAGTTGATAACTAATGGAATTAAGAATTCAGTAATTCATTATAACTAGTAAAATGAGATAAGAAACAGTGGATTTCAGGGGTTCACACTGAGGTCTTACAGTCAAGATGCTGTAGTTAAAATCAATGTGGAGAGGAAGAAGGTACAAAAGACAAAAGCATAAAAAGGAGTGTATTTGTATTATTTGTTGTTATTTATTCCCTATCTTTTCTCCTCATTGTTTTATGCATTAGGTCTTAAAATATAAGTTTTATATGCAGTGGTGAGGATAGGAGATGGGAAGGTTAAATACATTGACTGAATTCGATATTATAATGATTAAGTATAAAATGTATAATATATGATCATTGTATGAGCTTTCACCTACATTTCTCAAATCATGATATCACGATGCATCATTAGGAGGAAGGAACACAGTATAATGAAGTCATCGGAAGAACAAACAAGGTCAGGAATTGATTTCTAAAGATTATGAAAATGAGAGATTTTGCTTTAAAATCATTGAGGGCAACAGGAAATGTATTTAAGTCATTAAAGTAATCTGCAGTTTGTTTAAAATTACAGTTCAACTTTAAGGTGCTCAATACGGAAAATCAAAGCCTTTCCATTGCTTCCATGCGGCACTCAACATGGCGACAGGTGAGCCGGCTGCTCGCAGCTAACAGCGCAAACAAAGGCAACAGCGCTGACGGAGTTCACAGTTTTAGCTGCTATGTATATGATCTGAATCTTATGAACAGCCTATGAGCATGATTACTTGAGATGTGAGAGCCAGATGTAGTTCTGCAGTCAGTATTGACTACACCAGCACAACATTTACGATTTTCAAGAAATTGCGTTAACATTTCCCCATTTCTCACTTCTAATAAGCTCGCTCTTTGTACTTTAAAGCTATGCTTCTTCATGTCCCACCCCCACCCTCAACCACTCTGGGTAATTTGTTCAGAGGCAGTAGAGGGGCTTTGCTAAACAAGACATTGCCAGTGGTTTCATCATCGTGTCTGGGCTTCGCTTCAATTTGTGTGAGAAGAGGTCGTGACGTTTCAGCAGCAGACTGGGCGGACAGGCAGCTAACTGATATCCATAATCCCCAAGCTGTAAAATTACAAGTGAGAAGGAGGAGGAGAGCAAAAACACAGCTAACTTTTTCTGAGCGTAACTGGGCTACGGTGGAGAACTGTAGCTGCTGAAATACAACATGTGACACCACATTGATTACTGTGTGTTTAGTCCATTTTATAGGATAAGGGAATCACAGATAGAAAAGCTTTGGGAGTGGAGAACATATACATACTCTAAGCTGCACAAAGGACACAGTGAGAGTGTGTTCTCTCTATTTATGAGGATGACTTATTAAGCTATAAACAGACATAATGATGACGTATTGAACCACTTCACTAAAGCTCAGCAGGTGTGCTGAATAGAGGTTCCTGAATCTTGTTAACCCAGGTGTAGTCATACATTTATTTTATGCACTTTTTCTTTCTCACACCAGATTAATATATAAAAGAAATCAAATAGTTACATTGCCCAAGGCCAATATAAAAAGCCATATTAGCTTCTTGCATACACTGGTATTGGCCAGTAGGTACGCCATTTTGTCACTCCCACCTTCATTACTCATGTCCTTTGTGTCATTTAATGTTAATGCTTATTCGTCCTCTGAATATTAACTTGTGTCCCCACAACCGACAAATTATAGGATGCTGTTGCTGTTTTTTAAATTCAGCTCCAGCTGACAGAGTTCCCTTTGTTCCACTTTGACAGAAATACTGGACATTATTCTGGCGTGTTGATGCTCCCATTACGGTTTCTTTTTGTGGTAATATTCAATGATCATATTGGCCAATACAGGCTGTTTTGTTGTTGTTATAGTAGCTGGTATACAAGGCTCCAGAATATTTCCAATGCTCTGTGAACCGACAGTGAACAGTCAAAAATTTAAAATTGTATCCTTTTACTCTGTTATAGTAATTACAGTGGTTATTTGCATATAAACACACAATTCAAATGATTAGGAAATGAAAAACTATCTTTATTGATAAAAACACATGTTGTCATTGGTAGTTTTAATAATGTATTACAAGCTGCTTAGAACCAGTGTTAGGAAGTTAAACAAGTCATAATTCATCTCCAATATCTATTTTATATTGCTGAGAAAACATTTTTCTTCAAGCAACTGGATTTATTCAAGTTTATCACCAAAACTTGACAAAATATGACAAGATTACATGTAACTATGATGTGTGTTAGGATTTTATCGATACTCTTATCGGTTCTTTTTGATTCTTTTGTGAGAAAAAAAATACACAATTAATTAAAAAAGAATCAACATTGCTTTATTATTCATATGTAAACAAATAGTCTTTCTTGAACGGCAACAGCAGAAATGTTTAAATGACTCACTATATAGACCAGGGGTGCCCAATACGTAGGAGGTAGTGTGGGTAGATCGCATGCCATTCAAAAAAAAATGAGATGTCCGCATGGCATTTGCCACTTGATTTTCTAACACACGGGTCACCACGTATGCGCGGTCAACCGCGCGAGCTACTGCAAAACTCCGGCGAGCTAATTAGTTAGCCTTCCAATTTATTTCTACTAAAGAAGCTAAAGCTGTAGCGCCATGATTTGGGAAACTTCCAAAACCTCGCGTCAGAACTGGAGACTCAGCGGAAGGCGTGTGCGTAACGTGACAGTGCGCGCTACACAGAGCAGACTGACAAGTGTCTCTCATAGTTTGACAAACGCTTTCCAGACTTTGCTTTACTCGAGCCAGTTGCTACACTTATGTGCTGCACATTTCGGGAAGATATTGAGGTTGATTTACTCGCATCAAAAATTGCAACGCTGTTTCACCTGAACTCGTCTGGAGTAGAGGATGAGATGTTGACACTGCAAGCTGACATTCAGCTGAAGTCCAGGGCTCATGGACAGTTTTCTCACAGAGGAAAAGTACCCAAACATGAGGAAATGTGCTACCATCTTGACTGCATTAATCGGCTCTACTTATTTATGTGAGTCAGCCTTTTCCCACATGAAGAACATTAAGTCCATACACCGTTCCACCATGACTGATGATCATCTGAAGTCTGCTTGAGGCGGCTACCAGCAGCTACTATGCAACCCTGGCTGATTCCATTCAGTGCAAGTCATCAGAGTAAGGTAATGACCACAAATGTACAGAATTGTATTGTGCCATAAGGGTTCATGCAGTTATGCAAGGTACACAAACATATATTGTAAATATAAAGTATACTCATATATATATATATATATATGAGTATACCGTATAGCAGGCCGAAAAAGTGTGGGCACCCCTGATATAGACTATACAATTTCAATGCCAACAACAAATGTACATTTGAGTACATCTGGAGTTGGTCAGTTGGTCATCTCCCTACAGTAAAGAACAAGTATTGTTACGGTGTGTTGGCTGGAGTGGTAGTAGGACTAGCAGCTTCAAAATAACTTACAACACTAAACTAACTTAAGTAAAATGTAGCCACACTTTGGATCTTTTTCTTCTCTCTGCCATGTGAGTCTGACTTTGTCAGTGTGTGTGTGTGTGTGTGTGTGTGTGTGTGTGTGTGTGTGTGTGTGTGTGTGTGTGTGTGTGTGTGTGTCTGTGTGTGTGTCAGAGTAAAGCCCCTCGTGCAAAGACAGAAACAGAGGGAGGAGTTTTTTTTCCATGGAGATCTCTCCCCAGAACTTCTAAAGTACGATAGCAGAACTGTCACCTCCGGACCTTATCGATACACCGGGTATTTACTACTGTCTTATTGGTTCCCGTTTAGAACCGGGTATCGGGGGCATCCCTACATTTGAACACATCATGATAACGCTAGATTTAACCTTTGCATTAAGTTTTCCTGAATAGAGCTTGAACGCATCACAATGTAACTAAATGGAACCTCCGTATGTGAGCTGTTAGCTCCGGTGCTGCCTGCATTAACTAGCTCTACTCCCGTCGATTTCAACACAGATTTGTTGTTAACAGTGTACCTATAGCAAGGACCAGAAACTAGAAAGAATCAATGCTGACCTCAAGATCAAATCCATTTTATAATTATCGTCCGATAACGATCGGCAGTAAAACTTAATTTCACACTATGACGGTTAAACTGTGTAGTTAATCCACAGTTCACATGCATGCCGAACCGTTCGGGGATCTGTACCGATCACGATCACCCACACTCCGCTACGCCAATAGTATGTTACCAAGACATTTAGAGCTTAGTTTATAGACGACTGTCAATAAATCGTCTCCATCTGTCCAGCACATCGGTGAGCAGTGGACGGTAACCGTTTACAGATGGTGATTAACTTGTATTTTGACATGGTAGTTTTACGTTAGCGCACAATGGCAGCCACACACAATACAAAATGTAGTCAATGTGGAAGTTCTTCAGCGTGAGTGAAGAAGTTTTTCAACACTTCAAGTCCAAAATAAGTTGTGGAGGAACAATCATAGTTCTTAGACTGGAAACCGTAATCGGTGCATCTCTAGCTTTCGATGTGCAACCCTAGTCAGAGTAGTTTGGTTTGATGGTTAAAAATGTAAACAGTGATATCTAAACCTACACACAACACAACAGGCTCTTCTACTGCTGCATTCAATGTCTTATACTGCTCTCAAAATCACAATCAACAGGCAATAGCCCCAGTGAAGCAGAGGAGCAGGACTTTCCTCCTGTCCAAGTGGCACTGCCAGTATTTCCCATAATGCAACTCAGCACTTTCCCCTCATCAGCCAGTTGCTCCGTTAGCCTACATTCAACCCGGCAGAACCATCAATCACACACACACACACACACACACACACACACACACACACACACACACACACACACACACACACACACACACACACAGACACACATCTAAGGCCGCTCAAACCCCTGAGACAGCCAGAGATGAGCAAAGGTAGCCACAGGAGCACACGCACACACACGCGCACACACACACACAGACAGTGCAGCCCAGCAGGCAGAGTCGAAACATCGAGGAGTGAATTATTCATCACAGGAGCAGCAGAGCCCAACACCAGGCAGGGACCTTCCCCCAGAACTGCTGCTACACACAAATATTAATTAACAAACACTGATAATTCACCAATTCCACTCTGTGTGTGTGTGTGTTTGCGTGTGTGTGTGAGAAGGTACAGTCCAATGTACTGCTATGCCCTACTTTCCTCCACCCTTTCCTGCGTTCTCCTCTGTCCTGATTATGTCTTATTTTCATCTGATGGTGTCTTTGGGGTATACTGGGTATATGTGTGTGTGTGTGTGTGTGTGTGTGTGTGTGTGTGTGTGTGTGTGTGTGTGTGTGTGTGTGTGTGTGTGTGTGTGAGTGCATTTATAATATAAATAAAGAATGGCGAGTTCTGTCGAAACATCTGATGACATCGATTTGCTACAAGCAGCACTGTCCTGCTTGAATCATTTATGAAAACAGATTTTATGTTTAAAACGTTTCACAAACATTGCTAACCTGCGTTAACAAAAAGAAAACACAGTTAGTGTACATGAAAGTCAACTGACTGAGAACCAATACAACAAGTCCATCGGCATCCCTCACTACTCGAATGTTCCTCCCTGTTGGACTGGGGCCCTCTGTCCTAGGTTATGGATAAACCATAACTGAAGAATTGTTGGAAGTGCGATGTGGGGAGCATGAATATCTGTACCAAATGGAATGACAATCAAATGGCAAAATTCTTTGGTCTGGAAGCCATTGATGTCTGTATAAGATTGTGTGCAAATCCATCAAGTAGTTGTTGAGATATTTCCGTCTGGACCAGATAGGTGGGTGGACCGCCACTACGTCAGAACACCTAGAGCCGCACTGCTAGCGTGACTTGAACGCTGAAAAATCACGATTGCCCAAATATGGTGCAGATTAAGCAAACAGATGTCTGCTATTATTTAATCAACATGTTTGATGGATGAGTTTTTCCGATACCAGTATCACAAATACCCCTGATACAGCCTAAATCACTGGATCTGGTATCGGCAAGTACGCTACTCTATCACATCATCACGTGATTTTGAATCCTACTGCTCTTCTTGGCAAGACCCGCCCTGCGTAGCTGGTTGAGGCAGAGACGATTGGTTAAAGTTAGGCATTGACCTGGAGTGGTTAGGGTCGGGAGAGCCTATTGGTCAGGGCAGAAAACCTGAACAAATCAGGATACCAGTACCTCGACGGGTATGGATGTTTGGCCAATCCTAGCGCTTGACTACTCAAAAGGACAGGTCTTACTAAGAAGAGCAGTGGGATTCATAATAACAGTTATCATATCATATCACATAACCACACAGGAACAACAACATCCCTACATCCTGGTTGATCAGTACTGCACATGAGCAACTCTCAACAGTGATGAGAAGGTACCGGAAACGCTATCGGAAAGGAAAAACTGGTATCGGATCGTTACTAGGTACTCACATTCAGCTATTGTAACTGGTGTAAAAAAATGTATTGGATCGGTACGTGGTATTGTAAGGTCAGAAATCAGGATCGTATCGGGAAGGAAAACTGATTTCAGATATCTAGAAATAAAAGCAAATCATACTGGTTCTTTCGAAAGATGCCTGCTTGCTGGTCGGCTCTTACTTCTCACGTCAACTGATAAAAGTTTCCAAACAAATAGAGATGAAACTTAATCTTGGGGAGAAATTTCCTCCAAATCAATTCCCAGCTAAAGATAGCGCTCAGTGCTCGCTCCGTTTGCGGGGGCCCTCCCTTTGGGAGTTCCCAAGCTCCGACGATATACCGCCATGACATCAGCGTCTCCCATTCAGCAAACAAGCCTTTGTTGAGAACGCAGGTGTGGGGAAGCGCTCACTTGCACTGCCGCCATTGAGATCCTGATAAATGACCTCTGAGATCATTGCCAACAGTGTTTGCTCAACCATTGGCCTCCCTCAACCCGGTATAACTCATCCTGCCATTGTCAAGTGGAATTGGATTTAGTGCAAATGAAACCCCTCCGGCATGTAGCCAGCCCTCCTGACAGAGCACTGGCATGTCAGAGGACTACTGGATGTGTGTGAAGGGCAAGTGGCCTGTTATAGGAGTGAGGGATTATGAGTACTAAATGGACTATGGGGCTTGGAAAACGGCGCGTGGAACATTTATGGAAAGACATATGTGTCGGTATGGGCAGGTAGGGGGAGGGCAATATCTGCACGTGTGTTTAACTGGGGATTAAGTTACGATCTATAGACACTGAATAGCTGACCTAGGTACTTTCGCTCTCATGTCCTCTCTCCCCATCAATACCTTCAACGTTTGTCCTACAAGTGTGTGTGTGTGCGCACACACACACACACACACACACACACACACACACACACACACACACACACACACACACACACACACAAGACAAGAGTGTTGCAGACTGCACATGGGTCAAGCTAATGCGGAGCACTCACCGCTCTAATCTGCTTCCATCAGGAGGCCATTTGTAACCATGAGAAGAGTACTCTCACTGCCTGGATGTTCAGGAAAGAGCAGACTGAGACATTTCCCTGCTTTCGACTGCATTGCCAGACAAGAGCACCAACACATGCCATCCTCAGCAAAACTCAGGATGGCATTCCCGGACAGCATTTGTTTTTACGTCTAATGCCAACGATTGTCACTACAGTGTGGTTAAGGCTAGAAAAGAGTGTGGCTATGGCAAATCTATGGATACATTATAGTTAGGGAACTAAATCAGGAAAACTGTGCGCACACAACTACAGTAAGTACAGCAGATAGAAATGAAGCAGGAAGTGGGTCTGTGAGCCGTGATGGATGTTTACAGCAAACACTTTGGGTAATTCATTTGCCTTCCTTTTCTATTCAGAACACGTTTTCGTGGTATGTTTTGTTACCCACACTTCTCTTTAGTGATGCCATGTGTTCCCTGATCCCAGCAAAGAACTCGTTGAGTACAATCTGATCATTACTGATAGGAATGCAGTGATATGTCAGCTTAATAAAGGCAATGTGACATGTATATGTGTCATGTGTTTGTTGTAAATGCTTTGCAGTATCGTTTTCCGTCTGGCTCAAAGATGCTGGGACAATTCACATTTCCAAGACTTCACAAATGTTTTTTTAGTTTTTTTCATTCTGGTCCTTCGTCAGTTAAATCAATTTGCACATCCTCCCCCATATTTTTTAATATGATAAAAAGTGGATGCCACTGATGGCAACCAAAGACCAAATTGGTAGCCCATTTCTCAAAATGGTTTCCTGCAACTCACACCCCCCCCCCACACACACGCACACACACACACTTCGTCCAACCATGTTCTTGAAACCAAACTATAGCCCACAAACAGACCCTTTAAAAAGCAAAAACCAACCCAAATCTTTAATTGACAAAAATGACAATATTAGATACGTCAATGATGATATTTCTCATTCGGTTAATAACTGAGTTAATCCACTTTCCTATTTACTCAGAGGAAAGTGGAATACACCTTGGATTTTCACCGTTTTACCTGAACTCTCCAAATTCACCAGGCTCCTTTGACAAAAACATTTTTCCCTGCGGAACACACCTCGATCGGCAAGTGTGTGTGTGTTATTGTGTGTCTTTGAAGAATCACAACAATCACAACCATGTCTCATAAGTTTGAATTATTTTATTAACACAGTAAAAAACGAAACAAAAGGCTAAAGACCAGCGAGTACTTGGCTGCAGAGAAAGAAATTCATCTCTTGTGGTTAGTTTGTGGAGAAGCAGTGCTGCCGGTTACAGACTGAGGGGAGAACACAATTCCTGGCTGAACTAGTAGAACTCTTCACACGCCAGGCATGCCAGACTTACAAACAACTTACAAACACCATGACTGAATGTTAAAGTCAATGTGGAGGTGTCTCTGATAACCATTAGAATGTCTCCAAGACAACTCCAACTGTATAGAAATGAACAGAAACACCCCGAAACTTGTGCTTGGCTGTACATTTTGTTCTACTTGATGAAAGCCATACCAGATAAATTAATCCTTTGTGTTGATTTTGATTTGGGCTGTTCAAGTGAGCAGAAACATTGGAATGGTTTCAGGCTTGATGACCTATTAGAGAATGTGTGTTTTCTTTTATCCAGTTAGCGAGGCGACCTACAGATGGCTGTATTACCGGGTGTTCAGAACAAAAACAGCACTGTGGGGTTCCATTGGTGGCAGGGTGTTGCTTCAATCACAGCTATCGATCACGTCCACTCAAACAGGGAATCGCCATCCTTCACGTGGCACCGCAAATACACCGTATCCGTTTCATGGCCGTGTCTGGGGCCAGGCCAAACGTGTCGCATCAGAACTGTGCGTAAGATGAATCGTTTTTGAGAGAGAGCGAAATGCTCCGCTGCCGAACGAGTCATGAAGCCAGGGATGTTGAGCAGAAGGATTATTTTGTCTCCTTCGCGCAGTGTAGGCGTGAAAAATGAAAGTACATATGTGGGCTGCATGACGCCCACAAAGTTCCCGTAGAGGAAAAAAAACAACTAGATTAACATCACCTTTTATGAAATTTGTTTGTAGTTTGTTTTTATTTGTCGCAGGAAAACCAGAAGCATCAATATGAACATAAGAAGGAGCTTCAGTGACTCAGATGATAATCTCACCCATTTGCTCAGAGCTGCCCTGTTTACTGGTTTCCCATGATCCTCTGCAGCATGTTGTCACACATCTCATCCTGAACACTGTGGTTACGCCACTGCCCTTATTAACCCCCACCCCAAAAAAACCATTGAGGAGTCAGTCCAGGTCCAATGGATCAGATTTCACCAGATCGAGGCAGAGGAGGACGCTCCATCCCCCAGGGGAGCTCCTCCGTGGTCATGTGTCTCCTTACACCTCCACTCCCTCCTTTCAGCTGGGAGGCTAGGGCTGACATCACTTAGCATCAGGCTGCTATGAGGAAGCGCGAACCGGATCGGGCTCATCGGGGGGCGAAGCTGGTCTTGCCGTGCGAGTCATACTCTGGGACGGGAAATGCTGCGGGAATTCAAATTCGCTGCACCGGGAAGGAAGCAAAACCAAACGGAAGTGAAGACGCAGATATAACCCCTCAGTGTTTACTACAGGATGTATCCTATGGCCTAGGGTCTTACAGCAATTAGGAACGAGGTTTTTTCATCCAAACACCAAACAAGAGACGAGTCTTTTTCATAAACTAACACCTGGCACCTGGGGGTGCGCGAGCTGCCTCTAGGGGGTGCGCGAGAGAAAAAATGTAATGGCGGTGCAATCCCGTCTCCTAAAAATTACGTTCCCCCAAAACTAAAATGCATTCTCAATTATGTTTTACCATGAACGTATTTTCTCCCTGATTATGTTTGTGTTTGATGCATTACAAATACGTTTCTCATCAACATATCTTTGCCATACTCTACTCTTTATTATTTTTCTGTGATCTGCCTCGCCTCTACCCCGCCACCCACGAGTTGTTGCCCCGCGGCCTGTTCCGAGGGCTGACAGACCTGACGATCGGGTGCCTCGCGGCGGGGGCGGCTGGAGACCTCGCGTCCCGGCGCCAATGGGTGAGCGCCCGCCACTCGGAACCATAAAACCAAGTCCCGGATTTCACCCGGGGGATATTCTGGAGGTATTGTGACCGGGTGATGTGCCTCGTTACTGGGGAGGTGCGTGTGTGTATGAGCGCATTTCTGCCGGAGACAGGCGGCATGTTGTGGTAGTATTCTGACCGCGTAATAGGGAGAAGGAGAGGCGGTGGTGGAGAGGGAAACAAATGTTAAAGAGATGCTGGAATGTATGATTGGAGAGAGAGAAGCAAACAAGTTGGACATGATCCCGCATCCAACAACACAGTGTCGCTCGCGCGCATCGATGCTTTGTCCGAAGACATCCTGGCTACATTAATCGGTCGCGTGAAGAAGAGCGAGTTTTACTCTCTGCAAGTAGACGAGTCTACAGATGTGGCCAATCTGGCCAATCGTCTGGTGAACGTCCGTTACCTTTTCGAAGGCACGGTGCAGGAAGAGTTTTTGTGTTTTTTATCTTGTAAACAAACGCCACGCGCGAGCAAACTGTTCTCTCATTAGTGTGTGTGTGGGGGGGATTGGGGGTGCGTGAACCCGGTCTGGATGTAGAAGGGGGTGCGTGGCCTAAAAAAGTTTGGGAGCCGCTGATTTAGACCAATATGTACTTGCAGAAAATGGGACTTGAGAGAATACTGAATATAATGCAGTCCAGTACAAAACCATCGCAAACTGTGAACGCAACGCTAGTATCAGCAAAAACTCAACATTATCTGCAGTACTTTCATAAATTAACTGTAACTCCAAATAGCCATGAACAATAAGCACAAGTGTTTTTCACCCCAGGTCTTATTTCCACTGTGTTTTCATACCCGTTTCATTTATAATCATCATTTACAAATCAGCCTGATGAAAACCCTGAGCAAAAACAAGCCAGTGAAATAAAGGAGTCCTTCCTGTTTGTCTGCTCATTGACAGTGTTGTGAAGGACAATCTGTTTGTATCTGTCCTGTAGAATGGACACGTTTCCAAAACTGTTACAAATCCCAGTTTTGAGATGAGACGCCAATGTGGTTAAGGTTTGGTTGGGTTTAGGCACAAAGAAAACACATTGGGTTAGGTTTAGGGAAAGATTACAGCTCGTGTTAAAACCCTTCCTTAAAGTTAGGGGACCTTCGTCATCAATACAGCAATACAGAAATAACCACTTGATTATAGAAATGCCAAAAAAAGCTATCACAAAAAAGTTGTATTTGTTGACATTTCAATGCAAACTACAGGGTAAATGGTAAATGGACTGTACTTGTATGGCGAAAAACAAAAATTGACTCGTATGTGGACGGCAACGAGGTGAATTTGCTGTTCAGCGTCACTTTATAAAATAAAGAGATGATGTAATATTCAGACATCTAGGTGGCCTTTCAGGAACAATATACTGCCAAGGAAGACTCTGAGAAATGGGCATGCACAAATTGGGGAAATTACGTCATCGGTCCCCAAACACCCTAAAGTAATCGGAGTATTTAAGAATCTACACCTCAGTACATCTACATATCAGTTTTAGTGAGCCAAAACTCAAAACACAGAGGAAAATATCCGATTTAAAACAATATCTGTAGACGGGGCCTAAAACAGATATTCTTGAAAACGCCTTCTAAGTGTAGATATTGAAACACTCTGATTACAATGTATCTGTGTGGATACTGTTCCTGAAAGGCCACTGAGATGTCTGAATATTTCATATAACAAGACACCCGAGCAACATTTATTTTGGCTTTCATCGCTTTAAGGGGATCGAACTGTGGCTAAGTGGAGAGCAGGGTCGTCCTTCAATCAGAGGATTGGTAGTGCAATCCCCGGCTCCGCTAGTCGATGTGTCCTTGAGCAAGACACTTAACAATTTGAGGGTTATTTTTTTTACCCCAAAATTGCTCCCGTAGCTGTGCCTACAGTGTGTAAATAGGTTAGTCTGATAGGCAGGTGGCACTTAGCCCTTGCCATCAGTGTGTGAATGACGACAAGTAGTGTGAAAGCGCTTTGAGTGGTTGGAAAAACTAGAAAAGCGCTATACAAGTACAGTCCATTTACCATTTATACTGTAAAGTAAATACTCCACCTCACCGTCCACCACATACCAGTCAATTTTTCTGTTTTTCGCCATAGCACCAAATATGACATTTTTATAAATAAAGAAATAATTAGCTGTCGCTTAACTATTGTTTACTTTTTGTTAACATCGCCAGGAAATTAAGCTCTCTGAGCATGCTCAGAATCTTCTTCTCTGGTATTTGACGTATCGATGACGTATGCTTTATCGCCACCTACCAGCCCGGAGAGCATCTGGAGTCATTTTTGTGTTCTAGTGTTTACCGAGATATTTTGTAAAACAGGGGTCATGTGGACAAAATTTTACTTTAAAACATAGAGGAAAATATCCCGTTGAAATATATGTACACGTGTAGACAGGGCCTAAAGCCACATGGGGAAAAATACATCCCAGTGGCAGTTTCCCAATTATGGTTGCAACCACAGCAAGGACGCTACAATATTTTAGTGCAACACAAGAACGCACCTGACAAATGATAAATAATGATTAGGATTTATTTCACTATGATTCATAATCATGGGTGCTATGAGCTTCAGCTCACTGGCAACCCTTAAAAGTGGTAACCTGCTGTAGAGACTGGATGGACAGAAGTCATTACACCACGAACAAGAACAAATCTGTGAGAAGTGAATGATCTATCCGGCCTCTTCTCCCCCATCCCCCAGTGTAGATCAAATGAGCACCAATTAAACAATGATTTCAAAAGCGTTCTGCTAATTGTTGCCGCTATCCAACCCTCAGTGACGAGGCAGCCGAGTGTGTGTGCCGTCTGAGCAGTTTGGTGAGTGTTAATTGGACATGATGAAGCTCATTAGCTGAAGCCCCAAAGACCCTGAACAGCGAGTGTCAAACAGGAAGGACTACGTAACTCGGTGCTTAGTGCAATTAACACTCCTGCTGCTGGTCGTTAACACGTGGGAAAAAAACAACAGTGCTAATATGTGAAGGGGCCCCCCACTGTATGAAAAGAAAGCATCAATCAAATACATAATAATTCATATTTAATGATAATGAATGCATGAATCATCAAACTGAATTTTAATCTTGAACTACAGCTGTAAAACGGATGATATATCCGATACTATTTTTTTGTATTCACATTATCAGAGCACACAGGAGTGTGCACAGGAGGCTCTCGCAACACTGAAGGAGACAGGAAGGAGCCGAAGGGCCAGTGTGGACGACAACTTTTGCCATCATTTGCAAGTTCCGGGGAAATTTATTTTATCTGAGACCACTGAGGTCGGCACAGAATCAGTGCTCATGTCCGTCAGGAACCAAGCCCCCAGGAACAGCGCCGGGCCTTGAAGTAAATAGCATAGTGGTGAAATGGTGAAATTACAGTGTCCGGGTCATCTGATGCCATGGGACTCAAAAAGACTTTCTCCAACAGACTTCAATTGGGATAGCGCCGTCTGTAACTCAGCGGATATTTATTTTTGAAGTGAATCAACCGCCCAGTACAAAAACTTGAATAGTCATTGAATAGAATTCGGTCCTAAAAGTTGTAAAATGCTGTCATAGCCAAATCCAGAGTTATTTTCCTTCCTCAGTTCATTTGAATGAGGCTGGACCATAGAATAGAATAGAAATATACTTTATTCATCCCCAAGGGGAAATTTGTCTGTGGCAGCAGCGAACAAGGTTACACAATAAAAATAAAAATATTAAGTATGGAAAATGCACAATATATACAATATAATAAAATAACAGAGCAGGACCTATTCAATTTAAGAAAATAAAGTAAATAAAAATGCACAGTATATACACTAAATATAATCATCTAAGAAGTGGATATAGTCATGGTGACGTCACCCATTGGTTTGTGGACTGATGTTTTGAAGCCTTGAGTTTTGCGATTTGGCGGTCGCCATCTTTTTTTTTTTTTTTTTTTTTTTTCAACCAGTGAACGGAAGTGACCATATTTGGACTCTGGAGGAGTGAGGTAGAGATGCCGTATACGGCTCTTTTAGCGACCTGCCAATCACTGTGTAGCCCCGCCCTAAAGCATCCCGTGCTTTATGGTCTGTTTGACTCTAAATCGACCATAATGTACGAAATGATCATGCTGTATTGAAGAAGACTTGAAACTCGAGATTGAGACCATAAACTCATGTTTACAATGTTTACTGAGGTAATAAATCAAGAGAGAAGTAGAGTCATTTTCTCATAGACTTCTATAGAACCAGAGGAGTCGCCCCCTGGTGGACACTAGAGAGAATGCAGCTTTGTGTGATCAGTAGTGATTACAATTAATTCAATATCAAGTTCACAAAACAAATCACAACTCCACTGACTATGTTAGCCAATTTAATTCATGCATAGGACTCTTGTAGATTGTAGCTTGCTGTTATGATTTTAATTCTGCTCATATTGAGCAGGTCTCTGGACTTGATTGTGTCATTTGTTTTTAACTCTGAATTTATTTAGTGATGTCTGTGATGGTCTCTGCATAGGCGTTTGTTATGTCTGGCCATATTTACTTTTCTTTCTCATCTGCTGTACTCGGGTCTCTTATAAAGAGACAGTGATCTCACTGGGATTACCTGATTGGGGGATGTTCACTTGTTGCAGTTAAAAACATGTCAAAAGGTTATATTTTGTATTACAGGGTTTTTGAAAGTTAATGTTTATTCATGAATATGATCCATTCCTGCTACCATTTTGTGAATTAAAGAGAACTCAAACAGAAAAACTAAAAAAGCTATATGTGTATTTTGGATGTTTTCTCTCTGCTAGTCTGAAAGACGTGTTATGGAAGCAGGAAAGAATTTTTGCGTTTGCCTGTAGTATCATGCCTTGAGTAAAGAATATAATATTAATAAACTAGTAATCGTGTTTGATTTCAATTCAAACCAGCTTTAGAGGTTATGGTTTCATATTTATTCTCATTATTATCTACCCAAGATATTCCTCATTATCAGTGTTTTGTAAAAAAAAAAAAAAAAATGGAAATGAAATCTTAAGTAAAGAGCTAAAAACAAAACACTCTTGTCATTGACATGGGCCATCATCATTTCAAGTATTAATTGTAAAAATAAATGTATAAATATATATATATACACACGCATATATTAAAATGCAAGGCCTTCTCTGCTGGCCTAGACAGAATCACAAAGTTATAGCTATTTTATAATTTAATAATTTGTCTTACATACACTACATGTATTATAATTTATAAAAATATTTTTCCCATTGTCTTATTTTCTCATTGCACAGCTCCTGTCTTCCTCAGTTGCTCTGCTTCCAGTGCAGCTTGTTTTAAGTAGAGCTTTTATCCAATCAGATCTCACCTCTGTGTCTCTAGGTAAGAACAGAGGCCCAGGCCTGCAGACTCACAAGTTCAGAATCAGAATCAGATCCAGATCAGAGTCAGAAATATATTGTGAAATATATTATAATATAAGTTGCAGAATAACCGACAAATAAAGGCTAAACTACCGCGGAATCCACTCCGAAACAGTGGCAGCTAGCAACAGGAGGTGCCTCTACTAGCTGCCGCTGCCACGATGTGAGCTTGTCCTTTCTCGACTTCTGACCTGTCGCCGCCGCAAACTGCGCAACTTTTTTTTCGAGATCGCGTCGAGATTACATACAAAGTCTATGCACAGACGCGATGAGACTGGCGCGTCGCGATTTCTAGTCTCATCGCGTCTGTGCATAGACTTTGTATGTAATTTCGACGCGCGTCAATCAAAAAACGCGACCGGTGTGTGCGCAGCACAACGCTAGCAGCCTCGTGGGGAGGGGGGAGCTGCGCTCATGTGATTGGTTGAAGAAGACAATGTTGAAAAAAACGCATTTGCGAATCCAGCGACGTCAGGGGAGTCTCATAAAACCCACACACAAATGTGAAGCGATCCACAAAGAAATGCAGTGTGATCCACAAACAAATACATACAAATCCACAAACAAATAGAAAAAATACACACAGAAATACATACAAATGCAGAAATATATTTGTGATTTTGTTTTACATTTATATAAATCGTAATTTATTTATGTGTGCATTGGAATGTATTTGTGAATCTTTCTGTGTGCATTTGTGAGTCTTTCTGTGTGCATTTGCAATTATTGAGACTGATCTGACCCCATAACTTGGTGCCTTGGTGTGCAAAGATCCATCAAACTGGCACCATGACATGTTTCCTCTCCTCACTAGCACGCAGTGACAACACACCTACAGCAACACGGCCCTCTGCATTGTTTTGCTGTGGTGCTGTGTATGAAACGCTACCTGAAAGCAGCCCACGTGCCTGCAAAGCATGACAGAGTGCTTGTTTATCACTTATATTGCTGTAGTTCTTCGCAGCACACCAACCCTTAATTGTATCACATCAAAGCCGGAGCCATGTCTTCTCTCAGCAGCCGACGTGGAAGACGAATGTGAGAACGCGTTAATCTGTCTCGACGGGTGGAACCTCCACAACATCAAACGGCCCTTTACAGCTTCATCGGCGCTGTTACATCAGCCCACGAAACACACTGGAGAGGCTAGGTGCGTTGGTTGTTTGCTTTCAGAAAATTTGAGTGTGCGTTAAAAATATTAACGCACACTCAAATGATGATCTGCCGTACACATCTACAGAGCAGCATGAGGTGAGGTAATGTTGGGAGGGTTCTGATGGATCCCCTCACGGTTCTGAATGTATTCCAAGAGTAAAACTCACCGGAGCTGACCCTCCAAGCAGCTTCCTTCCTTCCTGCCACTCCACTCGAAGGATTCCTTGTCTACCAGAGCTGCTATTTGTTCCACTGATAACAAGGGATCACATCACATATTCAGTCTGCTGAGTAATCTGACAAAAATACTCCGTCCACCAAACAAGTGCTTTTGCTCATTAAAGGTGAAGTTCAGGTCAAGATTGGAGTCGGAGTCTGCAAATCCTCGCAAAGAAAGGCAAATGAAAAATGTGAGTTGGGGACAATAGTCGAGGCAAAAAAATGAATTAACATTTGCTGTACCTGATGCTTCAAAATCCACATTCAGTACCACATCTAGCAACCTTAATATTCACCAATCTAGTGTTTTTTTCTGTATTGTTGCTAAAAACCGGTAGCTAGCAGCTAACAGTGTTAGCTGAGGGGGAACCGGAGGGTGGACCCTGCGCTCCAACAACGACGCCATCAGTTGGGACGGCGTCATCAGCTGCAACCGCCGTATGAGAGTGGTGCAGAGCGGCGGACATGCACTAGAAGCCCACACATGCACACAAAAGCTCTGATAACAACACACTCAGAGGGAGAGAGACTTCATTCTCTCTGGTAGACATTACCTATATATGTTCATAGGTAATAGTTGTTTGCTGCTATATGTCGTATATTTCGTATAAATAACCTTTATAAAGCCTAAATATAATACTGACCTGTTCAGACCATATTCCAAACTAAATATGTATCAACTACTTTACTTGCTATTTCAGTAACTGTATAATAAAGATTCTTGTGATACAACAGTTATATGAATCCAGTTCCAATGGAGAACTGAAGTGAAACCAGAACTGCAGGTTCTGTTCCAGAAGAAGGAACACTGCATTCAAAATTCCATTGATATTCATAACACTGCTAATAACTACACCTTAGAACAGAGCCTCTCTTAAACAATGTGTAGTGGCTGTGTCACCCCATATGAACAATCCAATACTGTTTTAGCTGCCTTTAATGAACACCAATTTCCATGAGGCTTGGGGCTATCACGGGTCCAATGGGCTAAGAGGTCTCAGTTAGCTCCGACATGTCTCTTATAAAGGCAGCACAGAGGGCACCGAAGACAGCACAGATTACAGCTGAGCTAAAGATTTGTAAAATCTGACTTTACTTTTATTCGTCACCAGCCATGTCCCTCAGAATCCTCTGAGACATTGTGAGCCACACAACAGATTTAGCTTGAGCTTAGCAACCCCTGTGTGGCCTATGTGGATTTAAGCAGTGCCTAAAACAGCTGACCATCATCTCACCATCTGCCCCAATCACCGCCAGCCATGCCAGATGGGTTGCCAGATCTGTGGCAAGGTTATGAATGAATGAATGAATGAATGAATGAATTTATATAGCGCTTTTCACAGACAGTAGTATCACAAAGTGCTTAAACAGAGCAGACATTTAAAAGCATAAAAAACACAATGTGACCCTAGGGTCAATCAATTATCTACACAGAGAAAATTAAAAAATAAAATAAAATAAAAATGTAAAACATATTTTAAGAGCAGGTCTAGGACATGGGTTTACTTTTACACAAACGCCAGCCTAAACAGGTGGGTTTTAAGCTGGCTTTTAAAAGTATCCACAGTATCTGCGAGGCGCAGAGTTGCAGGCAGAGCATTCCAGAGCCTCGGGGCCACTGCCTCAAAGGCTCGGTCACCACGGGTCTTAAATCATGTGCGTGGGACTGACAGAAGACCTAGAGCGTTTGACCTGAGAGTGCGGGCGGGTGAATAGGGGCGAAGTAGATCAGCTACATAAGCCGGAGCCTGACCGTGAAGTGCTCTGTAAGTGATGGTGAGAATTTTAAAGTGTATCCTAGATGCTACAGGAAGCCAGTGGAGAGATCGGAGTACGGCGGTGATGTGAGACCGTCGATTTGTCCTGGTGAGTAATCTGGCGGCAACATTTTGGATGACCTGCAGACGGTTAAGACCAAATGCACTGAGTGATGTGAAAAGTGAGTTGCAGT
Organism: Lycodopsis pacificus; assembly: GCA_028022725.1. Taxonomy (NCBI): domain Eukaryota; kingdom Metazoa; phylum Chordata; class Actinopteri; order Perciformes; family Zoarcidae; genus Lycodopsis; species Lycodopsis pacificus. The sequence goes on along the minus strand of CM051701.1, from coordinate 23,978,997 downwards.
AGTCAATGCGAGAGGAGATAAATGTGTGTATGATCTCTAATTCAGGTGTTGATACTACAAATCTCAGTTTACTGATATTTCTTAGATGGAAGAAACATGACCTGGACAGCTGCTTAACATGAGGGTCAAACGACATGGATCGATCAAAGAAAATCCCTAGATTGCGCAGGTTGCAATGGGCAGCAGAGGAGAGTGGACCAATACGCTGCCTGATCATGGGGACAAACTCCTCTGGAGCAATAACTAGGACCTCCGTCTTAGAGTCGTTGAGTTGTTAGCAGTTTTCTGCCGTCCAGTCTCTGATGGCATTGACACAGTCCAGGAGCCTAGTTAATGTGAATGCCTCGCTGGGTTTGAATGACAGATGTAGCTGGATATCGTCTGCATATAAGTGATAGGACACATTATAACTTTTTATAATCGGCCCCAAAGGTAACAGATAAAGGGAAAATAACAGAGGACCCAGAACCGAGCCCTGCGGTACGCCACAAGACAGTGGAGAGGTAACAGACACAAAATCACCTACAGACATTGAAACTTCTGTCATTGAGGTAAGATGTAAACCAGTCTAACGCTATGCCAGTTATGCCCACCCAATCACGTAGCCTCTTAATGTCATGGTCTACAGCAGGGGTCTCCAACTGGCGGACCGCGGTCCGGATCCGGACCCAGACGCAGTTGCATCCGGACCCAGGACCTAAAATCGATATTTCGGAATCACACTATTAGGCAGCGAGTTTGTACTTTAACCGGTAGGGTTGCACGGTGTATCGATACTAAAAAGGTACCGCGCTACCTGTACGTTAAAAACTTTATTAAAATAGCATCAGAGCGCACTGGCTGCTCCGCTCTCTGTCATGCTGCCTGCAGGCATGCAAGGGGGCGGGGCTGCCCAGTGCGCTACAGCAACAGGCAGCGCGCGCACTCACAGCGAGTGATCACAAGGGAGACATGCAGGAGCTTTTACCGACCGCCCTCAGGTTGTTGGAAAACAAGATGCCAGAAGTATCATCTGAAAGTACTTTGGCTATATTGCAGACAGTGAAGGAAAGCCCACTGACCTACAGAGACCTGTCTGCGAAACGTGTTTCAAAGCCACACAGACAAAGTGAGGCAACACGTCTAACATGGCAAATCACCTTTCAGACAGACACCCCGAACTTTTCAAAGAGTTCAAAGAACGACAGGTAAGCACATGTGATTATAAACATGAACACCCCCAAGCTCACCCATAGACAGCTAACACGAGTAGCCTTAGCCTAGTTTGACAACAAGCCTATATGATGATGAGGTCACAATGCACACAAACGTGCACTAAATGAAACACAATTGATGCAAAATGGCTCCATGCTGGTGGAGCCTGAGGGTGGATCTTCAGCTAATTATTTTTAGTTTAGGAATAATAATTATTCCATGAATTAAGATAAAATATGAAGTGAAAATATCAAACTCACTATGCAAGTAAATGAAGCATTGTTTACCCACCCACTCCCACAGACAATCGGACAGATGCCAGCAGAGTCAGCAGCAATCATGGCACCTTGTAGTTTTCAATAATATCTTGCTGTAGGCTAATACTAATATTAATGCCATTTGTTAAGTGTTCAAAAAGCTGGGCAGGAACAAGCTGGTAAAAAAGGGAACCGTACAGATGTTTTATTTATTACTAGTATAGATAAATATACCAGTTCTCCAAAAAGAGAAACATGTTCAGAGAGAATATAATTTATAAGCAGGAATGAACAGACTCTTCTCTGTTAATTCTTCCCACAGGCAGTGTGTCATATGTTCAGAAACCGTAACTATTGATAAAAGCGGCAAATGAAGCGCACTACGAGACAAAGCACAACTCTTTTGAACAAACGTACCCACTCACATCTAAATGAAGACAGAAAATAAACCTAAGAGCCCAATATGATCAGAATCCTAACGCATGAATTCACTGTCCAACAATGATGTTACCAGAGAGGATAGAGCTGAAACAAGTGTTAATAACCACAGATAAAGTCCATGCTCACTGATTTCTCTTTTTAGATGACAAAAATATAATATTGTGGCTTTTTGATTGACATCTCTTCACACCTGAATGAACTGAATTTATAGCTGCAGGACAATTCAGTGAAATTAATTTTTCTAAAATGAATTACTTTATTTTAAGATGCACATTCTTCAAAAGCTTTCTGTTATGTCAGTTATTCTTTAATCCAGTCATTATTTTACTTGAAATGAGAGGAACATTTATTTATGTATTATTTATAATCCATCCAGTTAAATTTGAAAACTGAGAATAATAATTTGTTAAAATATAATTGATGTGTACTTTCTTTATTTGATTTGACAGTTGTTGACTACACAGAGACGTTGTTACTAGTACTGGACTTCTTGAATATATATATATATATTAAATATTATTGTAATGTTTCGGACCTTTGCCCGAGGAGATTTTCTCAATCTGGACCTTTTGGAATTTTAGTTGAAGACCCCTGGTCTACAGTGTCAAATGCAGAACTGAGGTCCAGAAGAACTAACACAGAGCAGTCACCTGCATCAGCACACATGAGAATATCATTTGAAACCCTCAGGAGAGCGGTTTCAGTAGAGTGTTGCTTACGGAACCCAGACTGGAACTTGTCACACATGTTGTGCCTCTCCAGTGCAGCAGTAAGTTGTTTGGCCACCACTTTCTCGAAAGTTTTGGACAAGAAAGGTTGTTTTGATATGGGCCTGTAGTTCATGAGCAAAGCTGGATCTAAGTTAGGTTTCTTTAATATGGGCTGGATAGTGGCATGTTTGAAATAGGAAGGGACAATTCCTGTAGACAATGAGGTATTGACAATAGATGTTACTGCAGGGCCAATAGTTAGCAGAACTTTCTTAAATAGAGAGGATGGAATTATATCCAGAGGGCAAGATGATGGCTTTGTTTTGTTAATTAAGTCCATCATGTCTTGAAGGCTGATAGGCTGGAAAGAGTCCAGAACAGCAGGAGATTGCGAGGAGCTACAAGTAGATGGACAGATCCCAGGCTGAATGCCAGACCTAATATCTGTTACCTTATCAATAAAATAGATAAGGAATTTGTTGCAATCGTCAACAGAATAGCATGTAAAGTGGAGACAGACGGTGAAACAATTCTCTTAATTGTGTCAGAATCTTGGGATTTCTCTTTGAAGAAGAGATTAGGTTGGCAAAATAAGCAGTTCTAGCTTCCTTTACTCCAGTATTAAAAGAAACTCTGAGGTCTTTGAGATATAAACGATGCACTTCTAGCCCAGTAGCTTTCCAGAGCTGCTCTGTCCTGCGACACTTCTGTCTCAGGCTGCTCACAGCGTCTGTCATCCACAGAGTAGTGTTACAGGCAGCCCTGGTCCTTTCCTTAAGAGGTGCCACTTTATCCAGCAAAGTGGTGCAATGTTCATTAAATGACTGTATCAAGTGTTCAACATCGAGTTTTGTGTTAAAATCACAGCAGAAGTGCTCAGCTGTACTCTGAGTAATAATGCGGGAGTGGAATGTTTGTTTCAGACACAAGGGGTCAGTATTTACAGAAAGATCAAAGAAAATACATTGATGGTCACTGATCAATAGGTCCTCACAACGGGTATTATCAATATCAAGACCCAGAGAAAACACAAGGTCCAAGGTGTGACCACCCCTGTGAGTGGCGCCAGAAACATGTTGCGTGAAATTAAAAGATTCAGTAATATTGAGAAACTCAGTAGCAATACAGTGGTATCATTGATATGCAGATTAAAATCACCAACCAGAAGCACTTTGTCTAGCTTGATAATAGAGGTCAGAAAGTCTGTGAACTCTGATAAAAACTGACCTGCAGGACCTGGGGGTCGGTAAATTAAAAAACAGTAAAACGGCTTTAGCCGGCCCACTTTAGTCAGCTGTAGTTCAAAAGTAACATAGGATTCTGTGCTCCCCAAGTGGCAGGAAAACTGATTCTTCCAGACCACGGCGAGACCTCCACCGCGGCCTGTCAGACGCGGTGTCCCAACATAAGAACAGTCCACAGGGCAGAGTTCATTGAAATGGATGCATTCCATATTCCGTTGCCAGGTCTCTGTCAGAAACAAAAAAGAGGACTCTGCTGAGGACTCTGCTGAACCGCTGTGATCCACGGCCGAGTGTTGGACTTGGACCACTGATAAAAACAGACAGCCCACAGCTGTTTAAAAAGCTTAAAAGATTTGTAAAATCCATCTTGGTCAACTCAGACTGGTGGAGGGCTGTATTGTTAATTCCCACATGAACGATAATTCGGCAAATGGAAGCCGGGAGGGCGCGCAGCAGGCCAGGCAGTTCCAGCAGGATGTCTTGAGCCGTTGCTCCGGGGAAACAGTGCGTCTCCGCGTTGAAAAAACGGGTGTTCCTGATTATAGACTATCAGCGTCGTCGGGGCGAAGAGGGGACGAGGCGGCAGCACTGCGCGTGCAATACTTGTGGATGGAGGCGAGGATTCAACCAGTGGTGGCGGAGAAGACGAGCAAGGACTGAGAGAACGGGCGACCGAAGCTCGCTGCGGTGCTGGTGTATAGCACGGTATGGAGCGGCGTGTCCTGGGGCGAGAGGAGGGCTCAGGAATGACTGGCGTCGGAATGTCGGTGGACCCGGGGCTGTGGGTCCCCCAAGGCGGCAGCTGGGATGATGTAGGAAGCTGGGAGTCCGTAGTCAGAGGAGGGAGCTCACGCAGGGCAAGGGCGTTAAATCCATTCTTCAGCTGGACATCGAAGCCATGGGGTGTAGGAGATGAGCGTCTCCCTCTCCGGCTACCGCGAGCACAGACCAGGGTCCAGGGCTCGTGATGTGATGGAGTAGAGCTGACCAGGGCTTTAGGCTTAGCTCCGAGCCATAGCCAAGAGGTCTCAGGAGCTGCGACCGGAGGAGGTGCCGCGGCAGCAGGACTGGAAGCGATGGACTCATGCACGCGGTCGCTGGCTGTGTCAGTCTGTGATGGACCGAAAATGATGGTGTCCATGAGGTTCTCTGCATACTGGATCCTGTAGAGCGTGGATATTCTTCCCTCCAACTCTGTGATTTTATCCACCAGGCGGGCGCAGCTGACACAGTCGGATGGAGAGGTGAGTGAAGCCATAGCAGATCAATGCAAAAACAGTTCTAGTTCTAAAAAAGTTCTAGTTCTTTATGCACCGGATAAACCATAAAATGCCAACAATGCCCTAGGCCAGTGGTTCTCAAACTGTGGGGCGCGCCCCACTAGTGGTATTACAGGTGGGGCGCAGGGGGAAATGCAGAATTTTTGTATTTTTTTTAAGTAATTAATAAATACATGGCGAAATGCCTGTACTTTCGTGTAAATATTTACGTTACGCTGTTAACAGGTTACGCTTGCGTATGCGCGACGGCCATGATCCTTGGCGACTCACGTGTGGCTTAGTGTTCCAAATGAAGAGACATTTGGCAGGCGGGAACAAAAAAGCAACCGCAAGCGATGCATCCGAGACGAACAGCAAGCAGCCAAGAAGAACATATGATGACGCCAATCTTGCTCTGGGTTTCACAGTGAACGCGGTAGGAGATGAGGAGAGACCAGTCTGTGTTTTATGTCTGAAAACTAGCTGCGGATAGTATGAAACTTGTTTTGTTTAGTTTTTCACAGGTTGCACTTTATTGTTATCTTGAAAATATGTTTAGTGCAAAACAGGTTAATTGCAGCCAATTGCAATAAGCTATTTTTTGCCAAATTGTAGTTCTTTTTTGCACAGATATAACTTTATTTGCAATGTTCTAACAAAGTGATTGCACATTGTATTTGTTTTTGTCTGATGGAGCAATCTGGTTTACTTAAAAGTGATTGCAATTTTCTTTATTCTATTATTTGAAAAAGCACAGATGGAGGAGTCACAAAATGTTGTTTCAATAAAAATTCAACATGGACCATTTTGTTACAATTTTGTTGGGGCGGTGGGGGCATGAACATTTTTCTTCCTCCAAAGTGGGGCGCGACAGAAATGTTTGAGAACCACTGCCCTAGGCAGTGACAGCTGAGAGTGGTGAATCTTGTTGTTGGTCATTTAGTTTGGACTTTTTGGAACACTGCACTTGGTTAAATACTGCCATTGTATTCAAATTCAACATATCATCATCTCATTACAGTAACATCCTCCGCACCGCATGCACGCATTGTTCTCACGGACATGGATTGTGCCCTCATTAAGAATTCTCGGTGTGTCCCTCAGAAGCCCAGAACAATGGCTGCTCAAATGTGTTCCAGGATGCCAAATACATGAAGCACCTGAATGTCAGGAACGACATCTCTCGCACCAGGATTAGAAACACGTTTCACTGTGGCAAGGTGTGAACAGATGAACACATGAAATATTGAATGTGCAATCGTATATAAAAAAAGGCAGCTGTGTGTATTCTTTTCTATATGTGGGCCGGTGTCAAACCCAAAGACATGTAGCCAGAATATGTAGCCGCACATTGGTTGACTGACTAATATAGACAATGACTGAGTCCAAACGTACTAGTTGTTTGTGTGAAAGCAGCTAAATTGGTCTTGATGTATAGCTTGATACACTTAAACATTCCAGCCACTGCAAAACCAGTACAGCGGGTTTGTTGGAGAGGAATTCTGCCATTGATCGAGGCTAAACTACAGTCTGTTCTGGTGGCTAAAGACAAGTCAGATTCATTCAAGATGTGTCCATACTGACAAGCATTGCACGATGTTTGACCCTGACACTCATTAGCAACAGTGGTAAATCAGTCTGGTTCCCTGGCGGGTCAATGAATCTGTGGGATGATTAACAGATTGGGAGAGCCTGGTTATGTGTTCAGACTTTCCTCGAATCGTTGCTCTAGAAATGGAACAATTGGTCCCAAATAGACATTGCTCTAAATGATAGTGCAGCTTTGAAAGCCTATTCACTTTCCATTTGCCATTATAGAACAAAAAGCAAAAATCATTTGTGTTTTTCGGGTGGTCCACCTCTTTAGTCCAGACTGAAATATCTCAACGATTGGATGGATCGCTTCACATATCCTAGGTCCCTAAACGATCAATTCTATTGACTTTGGTGATTCTCCTTTTTATTAAACACCATCAGGTTAAAACGGTAATACTTTGTCAAATACTTTAGAATGTCATTAGTTTTGTTTTCAAACACCTACAAAAGTAATGTAAAGGCTGCACTCTCCCTCTCCACTGCCTACTTTGTAGATGGTCCATGAGTGTGACTGGCCGGCTGGCGAGCGAGCTACGTCCACAGGCACTAGTGGAGCTTTTCAACTCCAAGAAAAGCAGACAACCAAAGGTTCCTGTTAATTTTAGAATGGACATTTGTGTTGGGATATTTAAACAAACACAGCAGGGACATAGAAGACTCTTGACAGAGCTCCAGTCACGCTCACAGCAGGGTCTGTGACCGTGACTGGCCGGCCTGCTAGCTATAACGGCCCCAGGAGGCGCTAGCTTGCTGTCACGCCGGTTTGTGGAGCTTCTCAACGCCAAAAAAGACAGAGCAAATTTGCAATTGGCCGTCAATTTTTGTAAAACTGCCAATATTTGAAATCTTATCTGAAGTGATGTCGTGACATCTGCTACGGCTCTGGTTACAGCAGCGACCTGTCAATCCCAGTAAGCCTAAAGCATCCCCTGCTTTATGGTCTGTTTGACTCTAAAAGGACCATCAACCAAAGGATCATGACTCTAAATGAACATCATGCTGTATTGAAGACTTGAAACTAGAGATTGAGACCATAAACTCATGTTTACAATGTTTACTGAGGTAATCAAGAGAGAAGTAGAGTACTTTTCTCATAGACATAACCAGAGGAGATATAACCAGATATAACCAGAGGAGTCGCCCCCTGGTGGACACTAGAGAGAATGCAGCTTTAAGACACTTCCGCATCGGCTTCATTTGGCAGAACCGGAGGTTGCCGCCTGTTCTATGAAGGCAAATCACTGTCAAAATCCGAGAGCGCAAATGAGATGCAAATCAAACAGTCGCGCACATACTTTACTTTGGTGAGCGCTTTTACATCACTCCGCTCAGAATATCTATACTGAAGTGGGCTTAGCACTTCTGGCTGGTGACAGCTGTGTGTTGAATTTATGAGGACTCAAAAAAAAAGAGTTTGTGTTACAATTAAACGATCAAATTTACCACAACAGCTGAGTGTTTGTTTAGGAAATTAAACAAGTAATTTAACTTACAACATCAAAGGGAGGAAAGGAAAAAAGTTTAAAAAAAAATAATTTTGAAAAAAATGTATTTTAGAAAAAAGATTTTGGAAAAATATTAGTTTTAGACAATACAAATTTTGGAAAATTTAAATTATTCAAAAATCTACTTTCGCAGAAAAATATAAATTTCTCAAAAATTATTCAAAAATTATCAAAGTCAATTCTGGACTAATGTACATAAACACTGATAGCGCTGGTATGACGTGGCCTCACACGGGGCACCAATATGTTGGGAATAACAGCCTCACACGGGGCACCAATGTGTTGGGAACGTAAAGGAGCGTGTTTGGGTTATCAGCATCTAAGAAACTCAAGTCTTGACATCAATAGAATTATTAATGTCAGTAACAATTATTAATGATTATTAATAATAACGGGGCACCACCCTGCGAACAGGGACCAATAACCAAACGATAAACTAAGTCTCATAATTAGTGTTCACTCACAATGTCAATAGTCTGAGTACTATTACACATTCAGAGTGAAAGTGAAGGTTTAAGTTCGAGCACAGACCACATATCAGCTGTTATCAAAATACATGCACAAAGTAATCACAGACAGCTGCTCTTTAAAATATAACAGAGTTTATTACGTTACAATACTTATGATCTAGTCCACTAATATCTAAACTAACAACTATACATTTATGAGCATGCTATCTAAAATCAACAGACTATTGAAAAGGGGGGGGGAATGTGTGTGTACATGTAGTGCGTGTGCGTGTGTGTACGTAGGGGGAGGAGTGAGGATACAGCTCAGCGACGTATGACGTAGTTAGGACGTGGGGACGTCTCTCATGCGCGAGACTCAAAATGGCGGATAGCCAACAGGAGACCCGGCGTCTACCCGTGCCGGTAGCCGTTTAGCACGTAGCTACATTAGTTCAAAGCTATATGTGTGTGTGTGTGTGTGTGTGCGTGGATTAGTAAAAGAGAAGGGAAAGGAACAAAATAAAATGAAATAAAACAAGGAGATTAAGATCCTTCGCGTCACGCTGGAGTTCGGTAAACTGTTCTCCCAGCCAGAGGAGCAAGAACCGGGCTCTTTGTCACAGACGCGGTTCCGACCTCTGACCTGAGACACAGTCCCCGACCTCACTGCGGCTGTCTCGACACGAATCACAGTAGCATGGAATACACGCTACTTCTACACAACACTAGCAATCTCAGCCACCGTTAGTGTCGGTGATCATAAAGCATACACCACGTTATCAAAAAATGAACAGTACTTTAAGCACATAAACCAGATAAAATAAACACAAATGAAACTCTCTCCAACTCTGCCCAGAATCTATTTTGCCTTACGGTACGATGCAATCGTGCTGATTGAGGTGGGTTCTTCTGAGCTTCGGTGGGCTCATGCAGCGCGGCTGCGGAAGGTATGCTCTCGGTGGGAGAGAATCGCTGTTGTCTGGATGAGGGACTTTCGCCCCTTATGGCCGGAGCAAACGAGGCGCTTGGTGGAGAGTGGAAGTTCTCTCTCTCTCTGAAGAAGTCTTGCTTCTTCACTTCTGCAGGAGCAAAAAGGGTTCGCTTCGTGGATACGAACAAAGATAAAATAGACAGTTTGGTGAATTCGGCCAGCGAATTCAAACTGTGAACCTAGGTTTTGGTTAAAAAGGGGAACGTGTGCGCTCCCTAGCTCGACGGAAAGGCTTGAGGTGGGGGTTGCAGGGTAGTTTTGTAGAAAGATTGCTGAACCACAGGGGTCCTGGGGTGTCTTGGCCCTCGGCCAATTAGATTGCAGTGCTGCTTTCAGGTAACTTCAGGAACGCATAGTTTTTGGGGGGAGGAAACTCACACCCTAATGTGAATTTCTTCAGAGGTGGGGGGTTTGGTGCTCATCAAACTACAATCAGGATGAAACCTTTGCTTGCAAAAGGGAAGGCCTGACTCTCTCTTTGTTCCACAGCACATGTCGAAGCCATATAGTCAGATCCCAACACCATTGTATCACTAAATTTAATTGGTTACAATCCTCGTCTTTGGATTGGCCGGATATCACTGACACAGACACTAGGTGGAGGTATAGAGGTGGTTTTCAGATTGCACTACATCTCAGAGGCAGTGGCGGGCCAATACTTTTTCTTAAATACACTACATGTATTATAATTTATAAAAATATTTTTCCCATTATCTTATTTTCTCAGTGCACAGCTACTGTCTTCCTCAGTTGCTCTGCTTCCAGTGCAGCTTGTTTTAAGTAGAGCTTTTATCCAATCAGATCTCACCTCTGTGTCTCTAGGGAAGAAGACAGGCCACAGGCCTGCAGACTGTGAAGTGCAGCCATGTGCAGTTTAAGTGAATGGGGACGATATTGTTGATTGTCATAGTCAACCAATCAGATCTTTAGTTTGACATGTTGAGCGTATTCTTTGACGTGTCAGCACCTGCTAGCCGGCCTATATCTACGTCAGCATTACGTGCAGCTCATGTCCAGGTGCAGCTCTGCCGCGAGGTGCAGAAGCTTTTTAACATCAAATGGCAGAAGGAGGAGAAACTGATTTAGTGGCGGAGTTACTGGGAATGCCTTTCTCAAGGACATTTCCGGACAAACTGGACATTGTAAGAAATGGCCGGCCAAAACCACAGCTAGCAGCCCTGACACAGCCAGGAAAAGGATTTGTGCGCCACTTTCAGTCGGCAAACTATGAACGGTATTCCTGGCTGACAGGGTCGGAGAAGAGATGCAAATTGTATTGCTGGGAATGCCTGTTATTTGCAACTGAACGTCTTGGTGTATGGAGCCATGCTGGATTTGGTAACCTGAGCTGCCTGAGCAAAGCCGCTACACGACACCAAAGTACGGCGGGACACTTGCAAGCACATGTCAAGAGAGCAAGCTACGGTGCTCTTAAAAATGTTTGGAAGGACCCGAGTGGATCTCCAGATCAACGATCAAGTTCGCAGGGAAACGGAGCTCCACAATGAAAAAGTTAAGAAAAATAGGGAAATACTGAAAAGACTGATATATTGTCTTATCTTTTTGGGTAAATAGGAGCTCTCATTCAGGGGACACGACGAACGCAAGGAGTCCACAAATAAGGGAAACTATGTGGAGCTACTTTCCTTTGTGGCCGAGCACGACACAGACTTACACTGACACCTTTCCACGAACAAAGTGTTTACCGGGACATCGGGCAAAATACAAAACGACCTGATCAGTGCGATAGCTGAAGTGATGGGAGAGGAGATCAGACGGGAGATAAATCAAGCGCCCTTTGTCGCTATTATGGTGAACGAAATGACTGACGTAAGTAATACAGTGCAGCTGGCACTGATGGTCCGTTATGTGACAGATACCAGCGTCAAGGAAAAGGTTTGTCAGATTTGACGATGTTACCGGCAACAAGAGAGCCGATGACATTGCTGCTCTTCTCATCTGATTTCTGGAGGACCACAATTGTCTGGACAGTGTTTTGATGGCGCAGTGGTCATGGCATCTGGACTTAATGGAGTGCAGGCTAAAGTTAAAGATAACGCTCCTCTGGCTTTATTTATACACTGCTATGCCCATCGGCTGAATTTAGTGCTGACTCAAGGGGTCTCAAAGCTGAGAGAATGTAGAATATTTTTTTCACATCTCAACGGCCTCGCTGCGTTTTTTTCCAGGTCCCCAAAGCGCACGCAGCTGCTCGACGACATCTGCCAGCGGCGTCTTCCTCGCGTGGCACCAACACGGTGGCAATATAGCTACAGACTGGTCAACATGGTCTTTGAAAAGAGAGCTGCCCTGCATGAGCTTTTTGAGCACATTCTGGAGCACCTTGGTGAGTCCGACGAGGAATCTGTGCGCTGTGCTGACGGATACAAAGCCCATCTGGAGAACTTTGAGTTTTGTTTTTTGCTGTCCACTTTCCATGGGATTTTTGAGTAATCAGATGTGCTGGTTGGAGTACTACAGAACAGAAAACTGGACGTACAGTTCTGTCTGAAAAGAGTGGATGAGTTTTGTGACTATTGAGAGAGAAAAAGGACGGTTTGCTGACATTTTTGAGTCCACTGTGCGTGAAACAGGTGCCCCAAGCGCACGGAGAGGCCAAGCAGAGGGAAACATTCATGCACGGTACCAGAAACTCCACAGCGATATCTTGGACAACATTCTTGTCCAGATACGAAATCGGTTCAAAGACCACGAGAAATTAATGTTTCTCTCCCTCCTCGACCCCCAGCAGTTTGAGGCATATCGGAAGAAATTCCCGGATTCGGCCTTCTCCAGCCTAACGCAGAGTCACGGATCTGTTTGATGATCTCACACGGCTGAAAACAGAACTGACTGTAATGTATGCCATGGCTGGCTTTGGAGGAAAAAGCCCTGCTGATCTACTGGCTTTCCTTCAGCAGGAAGATCTGGTGGAGAGCATGCGTCCACTTTACGCACTGGCATGTTTGGCGGTGACGATCCCGATATCGACTGCGTCTGTCGAGCGGACGTTTTCAGCCCTAAAACGCATCAAAACCTATTCCAGAAACGCAACTGGGGAGGCTCGACTGTCATCACTGGCATCCATGGCAATCGAAAGGGACCTCTTGCTGGAACTGAAACGCACGGATGTACTGTACAACCGCGTCATTGAACTCTTTGTGAACAAAGACAGAAGGATGGACTTTGTATTTAAATAGAACAGCATTTGGTAAGTGAAACTGCTTTTGTTTTCTTTACATCTGCAGTGTGTTAATTTTGCCTATCGTGTCGTTTATGGATATTGTTCCCTGATGTAAATAATATTTGAATGGCCCTTGCTCTTTAGTGTGAGTGTTGCTGGATCGTTTTGTCATGCCTTGTTTTAAATAAATGTGATTCTTTCTTGTGAGTTCGCTCTTGTCATTGTGTTAATTACATCGATTTTGACCATATGCATTGTCCGTTAATTACGAAGAATACCGTCCTGCGTGGGGTTAGGGTCCGGATAATTGAATCTGTTTGGGCTGTTTTCTTTTACAAACAAGAATGATGGTCTGGAGAAATGGGGATTGTGTGGCGATTGCTTAGCCCTGTTTGAATCAGCAGGGAACAGCTAAACGCTGCGGGGAGAGTTTGTAACGCGAGTTTGGGCGTGTTAGCCTCGCAGAACATTCGCGCCTCAGTTGTGTTTTGTTTTGCTTCCGGGGTCAGACGCTGACCCGGAAACTAAACAGACAGACAGACCCGTGTCTCCACCGAAAACATTATATTTACCACAAATTAAGCTTCTGCATTTTCCAAATGCACCAGTATTATTGTTTGGTTCGTAAGCCTCGTACCGAACGGTTTAAAACGAATATGTGATGTTACACACCTAGAAACAAATAACCGTAGCTGTGGCGCCATCATGAGGTTATTAGGTGGTAAGACGGCAGTGATGGCCCAGGTATAAAATGCACGGCCCGCCACTGCTCAGAGGTAAATAATGTACTGTACTGACACGACAAACATACGATGATCTTATAGAATAGGATGCATCGCTGTAGATTAAACTAACCAACAGTATGTAAAGGAGTTAAAAACATGCAGCATACGCGTGAAAGTTTCGTGAGCTAGCAGGTTCAAGTTTCGCGAGCAGAAGAGCAGCGATAGTCGCGCGCTAGGGGACGCCCTCGCCCTCAAAGCATGTTTTCTTCTCGCTGGCTGCAATTTTGCTCGCGCGAGCAGCGATATTCTGCTTGGATTGATGTGAAAGCGCTCGCCAAAGTAAAATATGTGCGCGACTGTTTGATTTGCACGCGCGGGACCTCTACACACACGTGTGCATGGATCTCATTTGCGCTCTCGGATTTTGACATTGATTTGCCTTCATACTGTTCAACATACAGCCTGAGATGGTGCGCATAATATAACATACTTGCTAAACATTCGTATTTTTGCATTGCCATTGTGAGCACGTTAGCATGCTCACAGCCGCAACAGCAACGCTGCTAATGTTTTCACTGTGATCCTGTAGAAAACATACTGCCGCAGGAAGTACCACAGAGGTCTGTCTTTGGACAGACATTGTCACCGCGACGGCATCACAACCTGCAAGATGCAGTGACGAAACTTTACAGGTGTGTAGTTCGAAGACGGGTGTGGTCCAAGTAAGCAGAGGCGTTTATTAGTGCCAGTGGGGAGTGACAAAGCACAAATAGTTTAATTGAAATCATCTTAAAACATAATTTGCTGTTGCACTGCACCCTCCATGCTGCCCATACAGAAACAAAGAGCAGTTTTTAAAACCGCACTGTGCGTTGCAGCGTGCAGAACATTTATTTATTGACGAAAAAAGACGAGACAGAGAGCCCCCGCTTCACACTAACTGCGCACATCCCCCGGCGGCGCTGAAGCAGAGTGTGATCAAAATAGACGTGCCGAGAGAGTGAGTGAGAATATAAGAAGGAGAAAGAGAGGGAGGCGTGGACAATCGGAGAGGAAGGGAAAAGAGATATAGAGGTAGAAGAAAGAGATCCATCAGACGCCATGAGCATAGCTTCCTCTGTCTGCCCCTCGAGCTGTGCTTCGCCTCCTGGGACAGTACTCATCACGCATGCACGCACACACCTCCATCAGTTCCCCTCACCTGCTGTACAAATATAACAGTGCTGGGAGTGTGAATTATGCATTGCAGTCTCTGACGGAGAGCAGCAGAGAAGACGAAGACAGGAACCTCGCAGGAAGAAAACAAGCTCTCTTCATCACACTGAAGCAAACAGGACGATGCATTCTGTCTTTCATCGAACACCGCTGTGTGCAGGATAATGTTCGTACTGGGTTAGCTGCGTTCCTCATTTTTTCCCCGCTGCCCTTCACACACGTCCTGCAGGATGTTTGATGTGACGCGGGAGGCTTGCTTCAGCCACTATGTCGGTCAGGGTTAGCCCACGGGCTCCCTTGTGGTCGTTGCAAGGCGTGACAGAGTCTCCACTGAACCAGGGTCAGTGCCTCTGTGCCGGACTGTGCTTCGTCTATGACAATACCCGTCCTTGCTCCGCATTGCGCCCGTTACCTGATCAATGCAGACTGAGAGTGTGCGGCTGTCTGGATAAATTCGGAATAAATCCGTTCCCAGCACACAGAGCATCAACACGTCATACCTTCTCTTCTCCCTCTTCTCTTTTTCAAACAGTTTCCAGTCACTTGTTATTCAATTTAATCATTCATGATTCGATTGTTGTAGAGCTCGACACTTTCTGCACAATTGTTTTTCACAATAAAAGACTTCCAGAGGCTAAAGCTCAGTTCAAACTCCCCCTAGTGAAGCCGGCGGGTGGTCAGAAAATGACATAAGCACGGCCTGCACATCTGGATTTTTGTCATTTGGCGCTGATAAAAACACTATTTACATGTCCGGGTTTATAGAAAGATGGACTATTCATTTTCCTCCTGATTCTAAAGCATCTGAAAACAAATAATTAGGGTAAATATTTTGAAGCCAAATCAAATTGTTTACAGGATATTCAACCTTTCTTTCTTTATCATGCATGTAATACTTGACTATTTTCTTTACATGACTTGTACAAAAGAAATAAAGTGTCCATGAATATGAGATATGATGGTCTACTAAACAAAACTGCCGGAATGCCCCTTTCAGTAAACCGCTGTAAACATGAACAGTACATCACTGTCATTCTTGATCCTGCCACTGGATGACACCAAAGTAAGAATACAAATAACGAAACCCTTTTTCATTGAAGCATTTTCCATTTAGGTCCTTTTCTTTTTCAAGCCTGAATATATTTGTGTTTAAATTAATTTGTTTTCAATTATTCATTTTAAATTGATATTTCAAATTAAATGTGCCATTGCATTGTCTAGTATTTTCTCTGTTATTATCTTTATGAATGGTGGAATCTTCCACCTTGCAAATATTCAATCCGTTCCCATTGTTTTCAATGATGCTGGATGACTACAGAGTTGGGAGGGTTGAGAAGAGGCCTCCACTTTGTTTTTGTTTATTTATTTGCTTTTTTTAAAGAAAAAGACTTGAATGAAAGTGTGCTTCGAGATGATATTTTTCACAAAGCCTTGTTTATTTTGAAAGACTAAATTGTAGAGTAAGTTTGGTTGTGCAGCAAACAGCAGAGTACAGTAAGGCCTCCTGACAGACACGATTAGCTCGGCCCTGTGCTCCACTTCACACTTCACTGTGTTCACTCGTCTGCCTGTTGTGGTGCGTGTGTGTGTGTAAGTGTGTGTGCATGTGTATGTATGTATGTGTGTGTGTGTGTGTCGCTGGGCAGGAGGCCCACACACAACGTGATGAACATCCTGAAAGCACCACTAACTGGTGCTGACTGAGCAAATGTGAGAGCACATCAGATGTGCATAAAGACATTCAGCAAACACTGACATATAGTACGGACATGTGAGTAGCACACACACACACACCGATCCCCCTCTGGGAGTATGTCCTCACATGACGTAGTGAGGATGAAAATAGTGAGTGCTAGCTGTGTTTAACCCCTTTAAAACATAGCAACGTCACTTTAACTTAAAGACTTATTTAAAAAAAAAGATGTTCAGGGATTTTTTGACAGTAGAGATGGGAGGAGAAAAGTGTTGACGTGCAACAAAGGGTTTAGCTTTGCTAGACTGAACATATGACCAGCCAACGAATGAGAAGACGTCATTCTCCCTCTGCACTTCTATTCATCTTCATCTCTGTATTGCACTTATGTTACCCAACATGTGCGACTTCCTCTCAGGTTGGTTCATAGACTGTATGTGAGAAGTTGACGTAGTCGTCGTGACGTCACCCCGTTGGTTTGTGGACAGATGTTTTGAAGGTGGACACTAGAGAGAATGCAGCTTTAAGGCACTTCACTTCACAGAACCGGGGAGGTTGCCTCCTGGTACAAACACTTTCAGATGTGCAAATTCAGATAGTGTGTTCTTTTTAAAACACAGGGTCGATCTGACTGCTTTAATTGGCGATCGGCCAGGTGTGCAAAGGTGTGAAAGCAGGCGGAGCTCTAAAGCACGCTCCATATTCTTCTCTTCACACTCCTGTTTCCATGGCTGACCCACCGCTGTGCTTTCAGAGACAAAGGAGGGGAGCATGGGAGTGAAAATCAGAATCAGGTTGTGACCAAGCTGCACAGATCTCCCTTCTTCTCTCAGTCCTTGATGAACTCTAAAACGGACTTGGACAGCAGAGAGCCCACACTAGCAGATCTGTACAATCTGCAGGTAGCCGCATTCGTAAATGTCACACATGGTGCATGCAAACATTTCCATATAAGGAGATGGTGAAATTTGACCTGCATCAAATTTGATGTTACATTGATGTGATTCAAACATACATGTCACATGCTTTAACATTTAAAACAATAATAATGTCATGTTCTTCAAATGTATTTCTTTATTCTGCAGGGGAAGAGTTTTACTGCAGACAGACTCACAGCTAGCAAAGCACAGGTGCAATAAATACTGTAGCATTGATGTGGCCCCCACATCAGGTTTATCGGTTTTACATCTCAGTAAACTCATTTTCATGTCTGAAGACAAAGGGAAACTGTGATTGTCACTTTTCCCTACTTTCTATGCTGAATACTACCATCTATACTAAACAATTATTAATTCATCATCAATGAAACAATTGGCTACAGCCATGTTAGACAAAACCAATGGTCTGCCATCACACAAGCGCTAGTATCACGTAACAGACCCTGGGTTTTAATGTCTCAGTTCACCAACAGGTCAGACGTGATTCACTTCATGAATGAGTCGACGTTGGTCACCTCTTCATGAGTTACAGGAGCGCGGCGGATTCAACGCGGTTATTTTAAGCACCGAGCGCCTCCGCACGGACCTCTGAAAAAAAAAAATCACGCTTCACACTCCTCGCAGGACGCAAACCTCCGACTGTCCCTCCATTCAGCAAAGCCAGCACATGGACAAACCCACACACAGTGACATAAATGGCACTACACGCTCTGCCAACACCAAACACATCCATACATGCATCTCCATACTCTAAAACAGAGGTCTTCAACAGGGGGTCTGCGGAGGTACTGCAGGGGGTCCGTGAAATGTTTGTTTGATAAGACAATTTAAAAGAAAAAAAAAATTTAAATTAGTTTTTCTCTAAATATGAATCTGTCCATTATTTTAATAGTTCAGTATTATATGAAAGATAACAGGTATGTTTATGCATGGCAGTGGCACTAATAGGCCATCACTCATTTTTCGTTTCCACATTTATGTTTAAAATGAAAACATCAATTTGAATAGCTTGTGTGCATGATTATCATGCAATTGACAGACAATGTTGATATTGGCATTGGTATCAACTGACAAGGTGTGTTTATAAATGTCAGTGGCACGGCCTCCCTACTCACTGTACCTTGCACATGTTTAAAATAAAAACATGAATATATCAACCTGTGTATTATTTGAATAGCTTAGTATTGAATGCACAATAAAGAGGTACGTTTATACATGGCACTAGGCCCAGTTTAATATAAAACACAATTTTATACAATATATATATAGTCGGGGGTCCCTGCTCCATCTCTCTATCAGTTTGGGGGTCCTTGGCCTGAAAAACGTTGAAGACCCCTGTGAAAAACACACTTAGACACCTTATTGAACTAAACTACAGGATCACACGTAATCAATAAGATCACACCACTTGACTTGGACTTGAGCAGATTCTGGGTTCTCTGTTGTTTTTTTAAATTCCTACTTAGGTTTCATGCAGTGGCAATAACTGCTTATCCTCTTCAGAGTCGAGGGGGGGGGGGGAATCCCAGCTGACATTAGGCTGACTCACAGAGACAGACAAACACGCTCACATCCACACCTACAGGCAATTTAGAGTCATCAATTAACCCCAGCTGCATGTCTTTGGACTGTGGAGAACCCGGAGAGAATGCACGCTGCCACTGGGAGAACATGCAAACTCCTGATAGCCCATCTCCAACCCGGTCCCCTCATGCTGTGAGGCGACAGCCAGGTTAGATTTGTACTTTGAGACCGTTTTTAAGAAATATGGTAGAATTCCATGACCTCTGACCTCTAGTCCTCAGTATGGGTCATGTATGCTGTATCACACACCTCCCATGATGCAGCTCAATAACATCTTTTGTCCGGCCCCTCCCAGCCAGGTGAATGAATTTTATTATTTTTTTAAAGACCTCACCCCCGCTTTGCAAAGCACCTTCTCTGCGATGAATCTGCACACTGAGATGACCATGATGACATAATTTGCGTATTCTCAGACTTGACAGAGCTCCACACGAGACATTACATAACCGTTATCACAAGATGGAAAGTGTCCCTCCACGAGAAGCAACCCTGACTTATGAGCATAATTAAGCAAATAACAGAGGCGATATCTTCAGCCAAAGCAGCAGCGAGATATCGGTCTTTGCTCAAGATAACTGTCTGGAAGTGGCGGCGGTGGTAAATATTTCATTGGCTCAAGTCACCTCTCCTCTCAATTCAGCTGAACTGTATGTAACCCCCCCCCCCCCCCCCCCACCACCACCACCACCACCACCAAGCCAGTGCTGCACAGACTCTGATGCTGCTGGTTTTTCCCCATCAGGAGAGAGGTGGAAGATGGGAAAAGGCTTTGTAGGAAGGACGACAAAGAGCTAATCTCTTCACAATAAAGGCATGTCTACAGTGGCTTACAGAAGTCATACTCCAGGCATAATATTGGGTTTTAATAGAATATCAAAACGTTTCCACGTACTACATTTATCAGGCTGTAGTGACAAGAAGACCTCAGTAACTCATATTTTTAGATCTTTAAGGTCGCAATTTGTCATGTAGGCACCGGGCAATATCACCTCGCTTATTTTTGACTCGGAAATTATTGTCGTAGCGGAACGTAGCGGTGAACACGCATCAACATACAGCCCACACGGGAATTTTTGCTTTATTCCGAGGTCGCTGTTTACCGAACAGACTGTTTCAGCGGCTGAGGCGGGAATAAGGGGGTGGGAGGCTGGGTCCTTTGTCCTCCCCCAGCAGCATGACAGGAGCGCGAGCCCCGGTTGTTGCATTTGTCTCCCGTGCAAAACATACGTGTCCCCTCGTCTAGTCTTCTATCGATACATGTTGTATGATTCATCGTATATTTGGGATGTGGTTAGCTAAAATAAAAAAGCACGAGGGACTAATGTAAAGACCCGACAACTTCCTTGTAGAATTAACCGACGCGTGCGGTCTGTCATAATGACGCCACAAAACAAGGCACCATAACCATACGTTACTTTCAGTCGGCTACTATCAATATTCATTCTTTGAAATACCGTGAAGTGTTTCGTTTTTTGGCAATTAAAGTCGCTGGCAAAAAAAACGCAAAACAGCCGCAAAAACACAAAGCACTTTGTTAGTAGGGCTGTACTTTTCCCGAGGCGAAGAGAAACACGTTTTCTGAGGGAAAGACATTAATGCACAACACCTAGCTTAAACACGCCGCCGACTACTGCATCCTCGCTAACCTGCGCGAACACCACCACGGTGTCGAGACCACATCAGGTAGGCACACAGCTCAGGACAAGAAAGAGAAGTAACAGAGCAACACCACTCCTGTGAGGCAGACAGATTAGTAGACGCAAATCCACGGTTGACAGGGGATCCCGTAGTCTGGGTTATTCAAGCGTAGTAAAACCCAATGGTTGCTGTTATCCTTGCAATGACGGGACCGACTTACCCGTTTTTTTCCTGCTCGTCTCGCGATCAATTCCTCAGGAATAAGAGTGAGTCCGCATTGTTTTCTTTTGTTTTATTTCCGCAGCCCCACGACAGCCAGAACCGCTCCTTTTAACGGCCCGTGGGCATCAGTCGGTGCGTGGTGGACGGTCTCCGTGTGTGTTCGGATGAAACGCCTCTTCTCCTCTAGGAGCTGCATTGTTGACATTGGCTTCCTGACGTCATGGCCCTCATTCACAACACCGGCCGAGCCCCCCTGCTCCTCACCGCACTGACTGCTACACACGTTACTCAACTGTTGAGTATGATGAAGATCATTGTTTTTTAATAAAATGCTTATTTGTCTGGCCAATAAAATGTCAGAAAATAATGAAATTACAATTTTACAGAGCCCAGATTGATTGAAATAGCTTGTATTGTTCAAGTCCACAAACTGAAGATATTCACTAATTGCCTACAAAGGCAAGAAAAATGTTTGGCATTCTTTCTTGAAACCGACTAAAATTATTAATTAATCAAAAGTTCCCTAACTACTGACGAATCAATTCATTATAACTAAGTGTTGCTCTATTAAAGCGGTGAAATGAATATTCGGAGGACCTTTGAAACACCCTCAAGGACAGCCAGCTAGAAAACCCTGAAATAGAAACCACTTCAAGGTGACCCCGTACGTCTCAAAATCTCTCATATCCCTCAAGGATGCCCTGGCCCACGATGCTGTTGAAGGATTGTTGATGAAGTAGTGCGCGAAACCGCAACAATACAAACATCCGAGGGTGAAGAAGAAGGGTGAGGTACAAGAATCAGTGCTGGAAGTGGGACGCTACCCCCACTTCTGCATTTTACAAACTTTGAAGCACCGTGACTTTTTTTTGCACACCGGCACTTCACAAGCTGTCATGCCTTTCCCATGGATGGAATAATATTGCGACCGTGAAGGTCCAATGACATCTTTGTCGAATAGTTAGAAAGTGTACATTTATTGTAACTGTTAGCGTTTGTTTTCAGGATAACAGGCTGTCGGTCAAATGGGCTTTCTGTCCATGGGACAGTTCTCGGACTATTGGGGTTTCATAACATTGGGCCGAACAATGGCGTGGCACCCAAATAACTGCATTCTCAATTACTTTGTGAGGGAAACATATTTTCTCCCGGATTATGGTCACAGTTTTAAACATGGTTAAAGTTGGAAAGTGAAACAAAACAAAAATAGAACAAAATTACGTGGTTATGTTAAGGCAACAAAACTACTTGGTTATGTTTAGTGAACTGTTGGGGTCTGGCGGCCACCTACTGGCTGGCTAAGCTCCTGTTGGGGTCTGAGCATATGGTGCACATGTGCTGTGAACAAAGAAAATCAGGCCTTCCCTTTTGCAAGCAAAGGTTTCATCCTGATTGTGGTTTGATGAGCACCAAACCCCCTCTGAAGGACTTTCACATTAGGGTGTAAATTCCCCCCCCCCAAAAAACTATGGTTCCTGAAGTCACCTGAGAGCACCGCTGCAACCTCATTGGCCGAGAGCCAAGACAGCACCAGGACCCCTGTGGTTCAGCCACTGTTCAACAAAACTGACTGCAGTTCACACCTCCACGCTTTTTCCCCCTCGACCTCCGTCGAGTAAGGAGGCACACAAACTCTCTTCGTTCTGGACTCCGTCCAGTACCTCATGGAGAGGCCCCAGAGGGCCGATCACCGTCAACTCAGCGACCACGTGCCATTTCGCCGGCCGAAATAGACCACGCATATTCTGAGTTACGGCCCTGAGCCCGCGAGAACCGCATCCGCTCCGCCGCTTTTTCTTTCGTGCACGACCCAACGGTACCAGATCGACTAAACCTCCTTCTTCACCGTTCATTACCGGCAGATACGAATCGACCACGTATCTCGGCCCGACGTTGAAACCAGGCCCTCTCTCTGCAGGAGTGGGACCCAGCAGCACCGCAAAGCCGTGCAAAGCTTCCAGCAACAGCAAACGCTGCCCCGCTGTGCTCAAAACAGCCAGCGCCCCAAGACTTTTTTTTCTTCTTCAGGAAGAACCACAAAGAAAGCACGATTCTCAACGGCCACTCTCCCCGCCACAAAGAAGCGTCTCCAACGTAAGTTCATTGTGCATCTGGGCTAGCTTAGCTTAAATTAACTTAAAGTTCATTCAAGTTAATTCATGTATATGTTGATATTCCCGTGTTTTTGTGTGTTTCGTTACTATTGCGTAATATCAAGGTATTGCGCAACACTCAGCGGGCCCCAGCTCCGCTCCACTGTGCATTGCCCGTATTCTGTTCGCGTTAAAGACACCGTCGCAGTATACGGAGGTAAATACACAAACCTCACGGACCAGAGAAGTTCCGTTTGTATTGTGTATTAACTGCATTGACTGTTTTCTTTGGGATTATTTTCATTCATTTGTATTCAACTTTGTGGGATATTTCTCTCTTCATTAACTCGGCTCTGTGAGTGAGCTGAGTGCCGTGTTCATCACTGCGTAAGCTGCCGACAGTTCAAGACGACAACGGTATGCTTATGCGTGAGAGAATAACGTACTTATGCTCCTCAGGATATCGCAGCAGAAGTTTGATTTATGTTGACTTACGATTTCTCTCCACCTTTTCTTGGCTCACCCTCCTGCCAACACAGCAGGAGGTGACCCCCTCTCTCTCTGACCCTCTCTCTCTCACACGTGCTCACACACAGCGACCCCCCCCCTCTCCTCCGCCAGTTTGCCCAAGTCACTCGACTAGGCCATCTAGTGGTGGGTCACGGTAGCATCTTAAGGTTCACCCCCCCCCCCCAGTTTGTCTAAGTCCCTCGACTACGCCATCTGGTGGTGTTCAGCGGTAATACCTTAAGCCCTTCCCCTTTTAACCCACAGTCTCACCCCCTTCTGCTTGGTGGCCAGCGGCCATCTTTGTAGTCTTTGACTGTGAGTGTTAAGGGCCCTCACCCCCCTTCCTTTTATACACAGACACACACACACACATACACATACTTATATACACACCCTCCTCCTCTTTTATTTCATTTCTTTAGATATTAGGTACATAAGATTGTATAATGGCGTTTGTTGATTGCGATATTAATTGATCTGATCTTTTATTATTCTAATTTAATAAACTCTATTATACTTTAAAGAGCAGTCGTCTGTGATTAATGGTGCATATGTATGTGATGATCTGTAAGTAGTAGCCTGCGCTCGGATTCAAACCTTCACTGTCACTGATGAGTGACTACTAATTATGAGACTTAGTTTTATCGTTTGGTTATCGGTCCCTGTCCGCAGGGTGGTGCCCCGTTATTATTAATAATCATGAATAATTGTTATTCACATTAATAATTCTATTGATGTCAAGAATTCAGTTTCTTAAAAGCTGATAACTCAAACACAAGCCCCTATTGATCCCAACACTCCTCACATGCTCAGTCCTCCTTTCCAAAACCCGACATGGAGCCAGAGCAAACTCTGGCATGGAGTCAGTGAAACATCTGACCTGAACTCTGATCCCTGCCCCCTTCGGCCTAACCCCCTCCTTTCACAGCTGAGGCGGACACGCCATTCGCCGACAGCCAGTCTCCCGCTGAGCGGGCAGACTGGTTATAACCCAGTGCACAACGAAATCGCCATCTTCGCTCGGACTCCCCGTCCTGGCTATAGAAGACACCAGCCTCCTAACTCCAGCATCGCGCTGGCGACGGAAGCCACGAGGAACCCGCGGCAAAACCTCACCCTCACCAAACCCTGTCAGGTCACAGAGCTATCTTCGCTGGCCGAAGTAGCCATATTTTCTTTTTGAGTCAAGGCCCTCTCACTCCACCGGGACGAATCTCTTCCACGATTCCTCCCCGTGTTGTTTTTTCTTTTGCGTGCACATTCCGGCAGAAAGAAGCTGAAACCTCCCTTCTTCCCCGATGACTTCCCTTCAAGACCACGCCGTCTTAAGCTGAAGTAAGATCATCCTCTCTGCAGCGAGGATTGATCACGTCCTGCGCCCGCTCCAGAACGAGCCGCGTCAACGGACCGAAACAGCCGCCGCTTAAACAGCCGCGCTGATCTGCAAGCAGCCCCACTTTTTCCCCCGGGACAAAGAAGGCACGATTCTCAGCGGCCACTCTCCCCGCCACAAAGAAGCGTCTACCAGTAAGGTCATTGTGCATCTGTGCTAGCTTAGCTTAAATTAACTTAAAGTTCATTCAAGTTAATTCATGTATATGTTGATATTCCCGTGTTCTTGTGTGTTTCGTTACTATTGCGTAATATCAAGGTATTGCGTAACACCCAGCGGACCCCAGCTCCGCTCCACTGTGCATTGCCCGTATTCTGTTCGCGTTAAAGACACCGTCGCAGTATACGGAGGTAAATACACAAACATCACGGACCAGAGAAGCTCCGTTTGTATTGTGTATTAACTGCATTGACTGTTTTCTTTGGGATTATTTTCATTAATTTGTATTCAACTTTGTGGGATATTTCTCTCTTCATTAACTCGGCTCTGTGAGTGAGCTGAGTGCCGTGTTCATCACTGCGTAAGCTGCCGACAGTTCAAGACGACAACGGTATGCTTATGCATGATAGAATAACGTACTTATGCTCCTCAGGATATCGCAGCAGAAGTTTGATTTATGTTGACTTACGATTTCTCTCCACCTTTTCTTGGCTCACCCTCCTGCCAACACAGCAGGAGGTGACCCTCTCTCTCTCTCTCTCTCTCTCTCTCTCTCTCACGTAAACGCACGCACATAGTCTAACCCCTGGGGGAAACCCCGTTCAATCGATTGCCTATTGTCACGACGCACGTTGCCACACGTGCTCACACACAGCGACCCCCCCCTCTCCTCCGCCAGTTTGCCCAAGTCACTCGACTAGGCCATCTAGTGGTGGGTCACGGTAGCACCTTAAGGTTCACCCCCCCCCCCCCCCAGTTTGTCTAAGTCCCTCGACTACGCCATCTGGTGGTGTTCAGCGGTAATACCTTAAGCCCTTCCCCTTTTAACCCACAGTCTCACCCCCCTTCTGCTTGGTGGCCAGCGGCCATCTTTGTAGTCTTTGACTGTGAGTGTTAAGGGCCCTCACCCCCCTTCCTTTTATACACAGACACACACACACACACACACACACATACTTATATACACACCCTCCTCCCCATTTCATTCATTTCTTTAGATATTAGGTACATAAAATAGTATGATGGCGTTTGTTGATTGTGATAATAATTGATCTGATCTTTTATTATTCTAATTTAATAAACTATTATACTTTAAAGAGCAGTCGTCTGTAATTAATGGTGCATATGTATGTGATGATCTGTATGTAGTAGTCTGCGCTCGGATTCAAACCTTCACTGTCACTGATGAGTGACTACTAATTATGAGACTTAGTTTTATCGTTTGGTTATCGGTCCCTGTTCGCAGGGTGGTGCCCCGTTATTATTAATAATCATTGATAATTGTTATTCACATTAATAATTCTATTGATGTCAAGAATTCAGTTTCTTAAAAGCTGATAACTCAAACACGCCCCCTATTGATCCCAACAGAACGCATCATGGTTTGGCATAAAATAAGTACCTTTGTCACGTTATTTAAGTGATACACGTAAATTAAAATAAGTCAATGTTAACTTTTGGTTTCACTCTAGACATGAACCGCAGCCTCTTCAGTGAAAGTCCTGTGTTTGTGTGACCCATCCATCCACTTCAACTCCTCCCCTCGCAGACTTCCATGGACTTTGATTACAAACATACTTGTGATACGTCCAAACCAAACTTAATTCGGGAGAAAATGTGTTTCCTTTGAAATGTAATTGACAGTACAGTTTTGTTGTATGGGAAAATAATACACTTAGACCAGGCCCTGTCTTTGTGGCATTTAAAAACAGGCAGTTTGGGTCAGGTTTAGCCCGCATTTACTGCTATGCTCGCAGCTGAGCTCTGGAGATGGTCATGTCTGTTGCTTTTTCTTTTGGTCGGTCCAGCAATTTGGTCCAGACTGAAATATCCCTGCAATTTGTGAATGGATTTCCATTAAATATTGTGCAGCCATTCATGGTCTGCACTTTCTGTTTAGCACTAAGCAGAAAACATTTGCATACTGATCCACTAAGATGTTGGACATGGTATAAATGATCTGCCTAACATCACTAACATGGCTGTGGTCACGTATAATTGAGAAACAGGAATAACAGGTCTGAAGAAAGGTCCATAAACAAGTACAAGTGGTGATCATACATTCTCCGAGCCAAACTTGTGTCTTCAAATTGCTTATTTTGTCTGACAGAAAAAAACTCACAATGTTCACAATAAGTCTAATTCTGAACTATTTGATCGCATGAAATTCAAAATGAGTAGTCTCCATAATCTCACAAGGCACTTACATTACATTACATTAAAATCCGACCGTAACACTGACTGAAGAGTGAGTCCTGATTGAATCGAATTGCATGTATTTGAAGCCATTTGTGTGCTGAGGCCAGTCTGAACAGGACGGTATGGTGCGATACGGTTTCTAATACAGACTGTAATCCTGCGGGAGCTGGCAGAGCTACATTTTATCAGTTTGCCACAGCCAGGCACCTCTTGGGCCTCATTCTGAGCGGCTGGATTCAGATCAGCCCACATTCTCAATGTCAAGTTGTTATAAATAGCCAGAACTGATTTGTACAGCTCCTCTGGCAGCTAAGATCAGCTCAGCGGGGGGACGTGATGCTCTTAGGGATGGATACACGGGTAGCCTGATCGGGTTGGAACGACAAAGACAAAGAGCTAGCTGGTAGCCTCGTGAAGGCACACACACACATCAAAGGTGGTTTGTTGATACAGAAAAAAGATTTGTGTTTGCATTCAGATAAAAATTAGTTTACTCGACAGTGTTAATTCTATATAATACATTATAACCATTGGCTGTTGATAAGCTCAAATTTTACTACAGGGTGCTCAATGCATTCTTCTCCTTATTCAAAAATCTTCCACATTATCCACAATGCAGCTCAACAGCCAACATTCGGATGTATTTACAGAATCCTCTCGTTGTACAGAGCAAGGCTTTCTTTGCCTGGAAATCAGCTTGTTTTTTTTTCTCTAATACCCGACTGCTATTTGTTTTAGATAGAATGTCACTGGTGAAACTTATCTTTGCTTTCACTCAGTTGGCTAACAGTTTTTATTTATTCAGAAAACAATCGTTTTTGAGTGGCATAGGGAGAGAGCAAATATGGGTGGATAGAACAGTCCTGTTGGGCTTAACGTGCGACACACAGGTCTCCCTCTGTATATAGACTCAACAATGGGCTGATTGCGTATTATTCCCACAATAATTCTTTATGCTGTTAAGAACAATTTCATAGATTACATTACATTACATTACAGTCATTTAGCAGATGCTTTTATCCAAAGCGACTTACAATAAGTGTATTCAACATAGGTATTCAAGAGAACTACTAGTCACCAGAAGTCATAAGTGCATCTCCTTTTTTAAACAAGCATCTAAGAGCATAAACCAGAGCAAAGGTACAAACTGATATGAATACAATAAGTGCAATAAGCTAGTATGAATACAATATATGCTAAGTAAGTGCTAAGTGGAAGGCTCAGGGTAGTACTTCTTGAAGAGGTGAGTCTTCAGCCTGATGAAAGATGGGCAGCGACTCTGCTGTCCTGACGTCAGTGGGGAGTTCATTCCACCACTGAGGGGCCAGGACAGGAAACAGCCGCGACCGGGTCGATCGGCCGTAGGGACCTCTGAGCGACGGGGTAACCGATCGCCCCGAGGCAGCAGAGCGAAGAGGTCGGGCGGGGGTGTAGGGATGTGTAGGGACATGGCCTGGAGATAGGAAGGAGCTGTTCCTTTCACTGCCCTGTAGGCTAGCACCAGAGTCTTACACTGGATGCAAGCTCTTACAGGGAGGCAGTGTAGAGAACGAAGGGAAGTTGTGTGGGAGAACTTGGGGCGATTGAACACCAGGCGAGCTGCAGCTTTCTGGTCAAGCTCCAGAGGTCTGATGGCCGACGCCGGGGCTCCGGCAAGTAGTGAGTTGCAGTAGTCCAGGCGGGAGATGACAAGAGCCTGGATGAGCACCTGGCCCGTCTCATCAGTGAGGAAGGGGCGAATCCTCCTGATGTTGTAGAGCAGGAATCTGCAGGAGCGTGTAACCGATGCAGATACTTTACAAATCTTTATTCTGTGTTGGATGCCTTTGCAAATCATATGCAGTGCACTTCATATCAAAGCAAGTGGTTCTGTAGGCTACATGATATCAAGATAACAGCAGAATAAGGCAACAACAAGGCAGCTAGCAATTATGATGTATTAAAGTGATCTTATCAATAAATTACTTGTATTAAACAGGCATAGCTAAATTCAAGATGATCATTATGAAAAGCAAAGTGCATCACTGTGAACCGGAGACTTGAGACTTGAATCAGACTCTTGACCAACAACTTGAGACTTGGTTTACACTTGGCATGGGACTCTTGATCAAAGAGTACCAAGGGATTAGACTTGGCTATTACTCTTGTCCAAAGACTTGAGAACCGACTGACTCTTGACACAAGACTTAAGACCTGACTCTGACTCTTGACACAAGACTTGAGACCTGACTCTTGACACAAGACTTGAGACCTGACTCTGACTCTTGACACAAGACTTGAGACCTGACTCTTGACACAAGACTTGAGACCTGACTCTGACTTTTGACCAAAGACTTGAGACCTGACTGACTCTTGACACAAGACTTGAGACCTGACTCTTGACATAAGACTTGAGACCTGACTAACTCTTGACATAGGACTTGAGACCTGACTCTTGACATAATACTTGAGACCTGACTCTGACTCTTGACCAAAGACTTGAGACCTGACTGACTCTTGACACAATACTTGAGACCTGACTCTGACTCTTGACACAAGACTTGAGACCTGACTCTTACTCTTGACCAAAGATTTGAGACCTGACTCTGACTCTTGACCAAAGACTTGAGACCTGACTGACTCTTGACACAAGACTTGAGACCTGACTCTTGACATAAGACTTGAGACCTGACTGAATCTTGACACAGGACTTGAGACCTGACTCTGACTCTTGACACAAGACTTGAGACCTGACTCTGACTCTTGACACAAGACTTGAGACCTGACTCTGACTCTTGACCAAAGACTTGAGAACTGACTCTGACTCTTGTCACAAGACTTGAGACCTGACTCTGACTCTTGACACAAGACTTGAGACCTGACTCTGACTCTTGACCAAAGACTTGAGACCTGACTCTGACTCTTGACACAAGACTTGAGACCTGACTCTTGACACAAGACTTGAGACCTGACTCTTGACCAAAGACTTGAGAACTGACTGACTCTTGACACAAGACTTGAGACCTGACCCTGACTCTTGACACAAGACTTGAGACCTGACTCTGACTCTTGACACAATACTTGAGACCTGACTCTGACTGTAAGAGCCATTTTGTTGTTTTTGTTTATGTACAACCTCCCACCACATGGGGCGGTAGTGGCGCTGTGAGTCAGGCCACAGGTAATATAATCAGTGGGGTCATTGGGCACAGGTGTTGCTCATAGGTAGAAGCAAACAGTTTTTGACCGTGCAGATGTAACAACGGCAAGTGTTGTGATTTATTGGTTAAATGGAGAAATGCATAACTGGAAGAGAAAGTCGTGAACTCTGATTATGTGAGGAATAAAATACCAATATTCGAACCTGGACTATGTTATTTATGACACGCGTCAGAACAAGCATTACAGCAACCATAGTGACTTTTTTATTGGGAAGCAACGGTCACTACACTGACTCTTGACCAAAGACTTGAGACCTGACTCTGACTCTTGTCACAAGACTTGAGACGTGTCTCCCCCTATATTCGTCTCAGAAGAACCCATAAACATCACTGACTCATTCAAATTTCTTTGCACACACATCAGCATCACACTCAAATGGAGCACCAAAACAAACTGCATCACCAAAAAAAAGCCCAGCAAAGACCAGCCTCCTTCCCTTTATACAACCATCACTGAGAGCGTACTCTCCTTGTCCATGACAGTTTGGTACGGCAGCACGGACAGTCGCATGCACAGAAATTGCAGCGCGTAGTCAATAAATAATCAAGATTATTGTCTCCCCCCTCCCATCAGTTGAATCACTGTATCACAAACGCACAATCAAAAGAGCCACAAAATAATGTCGACCCCTCTTACCCGGCCCACCACCTCCTCCAGCTGATGCCCTCTAGGAGGTGCTATAGGTCCCTGCCTGCCAAATCAACACGAAAGCATGAAGTACCTTGTACTTTCGGTAGTTTATTGTCCAAATACTTTTATACTTTTACCTGAGCAGGTTTATCCAATGGTCATTTTTATACCAGCACACCCCTGATGCTTTCTCTTCCTCTTTTTAAAAGGCAGAAGAAGCTGCGGTGGGTTCAAATTTAGTCCAGCCTATCATCCAGGAGCTGTGTGTGTGTGTGTGTGTGTGTGTGTGTGTGTGTGTGTGTGTGTGTGCGCGTGTGACCAAATTACCGCAGAACATGTCAAACTGTTGTTGAAGGGAGTACTGGGATCTATAAAAACCTCCGCATCACTAGCCTTGCGTTCGGATGAATCCAGTCCCTCACTTAAACCAGACACACACCTCCAGAGTGGAGATGGCAGTTAACATCAGTAACCTGCTGTACTGTGGCTGACGATGATGAGGGCTTCTGGGACAAATTGTTTCGCCCCACTCGTTTCTCAATTTCACCCACAAATCAAAGCAATACTCTCGACTTATCCCTCAACCAATTGTATCTTCTTAAACGGTCTGTTTGGAGGTGCAAGTTAAACTGAGCATGAAATTAGAAAAGAAATACTACGTTGTTTGTGAATATATTTGGTGTACTTGGAATAGTTATATATAGCCAACCGTCTAATTGCTGCATTTTTCCAGATTTTTGTTTTTTTTAATCATGCTTTTTCCCCCCGGTATCAATTCAAATGTATAATACCACAGCGTGTGCTGTATAGTAATGTGCACTATTTCTTGCCCGTATTGTTTCGTTCTGCTAACATTAGGTCTTGGGAGCTAACCAGTGGGGACAGCAGATCGGTGGTTCAGTGTTGCAGCTGTTTGTCTCGGCGATGTGTTCTTCCAGCCCAGTCGCCAGCAAAAAAATGTTGTATGTTTCTGCAAAGCACGGATACGTTGAATGTTGATGTTTTGGCAGCGAGCAACATAAGGCGAAAGTTACGTGTTATAATAGTGAGTATGACAGGCAAATGGTTGAGGACAAATGGTTACTAAGTTAGGTACATTATGTTACGCTGTTATGTTGTGTTGCTACGAGCAGTTTTGTTGCCTAAACCGAACCAATTATTTCACAACGTTAACCACGTGGCATTGTTAAGTTTCTGTAAGCCTGATAGGAGGCTGATATGAATCATATTCATCAAATGTATTTTTGGTCCAGAAACGTTGACATTCAACGTATCGGTGGTTTAATTGACTTTTACAGAAGGCCTAATTGCTTTCTCACTTTTTTTTTTTTTTTTTTTTGCACCAAAACACTTTGCCAAATTCCTTGTATGTGAAAACTTACTTGGCAACTGATTCTTAATACAAAGCTCCACCATTCAGTTAAACAGTATGAGGCACAGGTTTGAATCCAGATCGGCCATCTGGAGTCCTTCCTGGATGGAGTTTGCAAGAAAGTTCTTTAAACATAGGTCGCTGTGGTTTCCTCTCATAGTCCTAAGACTTGTTGGGCTAACTGGAGACGCTACGTTGGCTGTGTGTGTGATAGACTGGAGACCTGTCCAGGTTCTCTCCACGTCTCACCCGACATGAGCTCCAATAGATACCTGCAAGAGATTGGGCAGAATCCATGGGTGGGTGGAAGGGTATTCAGTGGGCATGTTTATTTATTGTTGGAATGCTGTTAAGCATTCCAACTATTGTTCTTCGAATCTTTATTCCACTATTTCTTCCGTCCCCCGTTTCGTCGGCACGCTTCTTCTCCTTCATATTTTAAGCTACAGAAACCGTTCAACTCTCAAAATGTTCAGCTTTTTCAGCAGAGGGGTGCTATATCTCTTCATATTTCTAACCTTTAAACTTTTTGAATTATTAAGCTTTTAGCAACTTTTTTTTGAATGGGTTTCAATGGAGAAGATTTTCAAATCCTCTTAAACTGCTTCAACTTTCAAATCCTTCAACTTCCTCATACTTTCAGCTACAGACACCATTTCAACTTTCAAATGTTGAGAAAACCCTGAACTATTCGCGGGACATACAGCTTTCTGATATCTTTTAAACTTTTTGAACTGCAGCAATTTAACTTTTATGATTTTTCAGCCCTTTTCTGACTTTATAATGGGTGTGTATTGCGCAGCTTAGAGTGCTTGAATTTCCGAGTATCCTTAAACGCCTCATCTTACCTTCACTACGGAACAAACCAGGCCTCCCCACATTGTTATCTGAGTCACTGACCGGTAAGTAGCACAATGTGCTTCTATACTCAACTTTAATAATGAAGCTTCCACATTTTACAATTGCGTTACAAGTGGTTTCTAACTCAAACAGGGTTCACAATAAGCAAGAAGAG
The DNA here is from genome assembly GCA_028022725.1 of Lycodopsis pacificus. NCBI lineage: Eukaryota > Metazoa > Chordata > Actinopteri > Perciformes > Zoarcidae > Lycodopsis > Lycodopsis pacificus. The sequence continues at coordinate 23,945,580 of CM051701.1, read as the reverse complement.
TAAACATTTTCCCGGTGAACCAAAGACAAACTGTATTGTTGTTAGCATAGCTGCTAACGTTCGTCATACGGCTCCTTCCGGTTTAGTACGGGACTATAAACTGTTCATAGTCTCGCTTCGTATTGTAGTGCGAGCTTGTAGCATGAACGGAGCCAATTATACTCCATGTGCTGTGCGCTGCATTATTCTCAGAAACGCCAGAGGGCGAAAAAACGAAATGAACTGTGAACAATTAAAAAGACGAGTGAAGAATGAAGTCATGTAACGGCTGTGCAGCTGACGTGCATGATGCTAGACCAGAGATTAGTTCACTGATCGGTTTCACACAAAGCTAAACCATACGACAAATGTCTGACAATCTGAGACTTTCTTGACTAGCAAAATAAATATTAAATTCACAAACATATGTGTAATTCATAGCACAATTCAAACTGGATGAAATAAACATTTATCTCTCGCCGTTAAAGTAAAGTCCCACAGGACACTGTAAAGGGCGTGACTTCATCTCTCTATTAAACTGACAATAAACCACTCAGCTAATTAACAGGTTATTTCGAATGTAAAACGAGTCTTTTTCATCAAACTATCCTGACAACAATATGTTTGCTGTGGTAACATTACAGTCAGAGTGTTTTATAACTGTTTGTTAGTTTTACCAGCAGCTAAAGCTGTTCAATTATTATTCTGGCCACTTTATGTGTCAATGTGTAAATCTATAACAGAAAGTGACCAATAGACATGATTATACACACGCTTTGTGATCTTGAATTAGACCTTAATGTACAAATAACCTTTGTTCATATAATGCTGATAGTATCGTTCTGTAGTAATCCACTAATATAATGCAGGCCCTATAGGAACATGACTTTATATATTCAGTATACAGAGACATTAGATAATCCATTATTAGTCCACAGTGAGCCCTCACATAGAGCTGAGCTGGAGCTGTTTCCCTGCTGAAAATGCATTGGAATGCTGAAAACTGAAATGAATTGCAAAAACATTGCTGAAAATAGATATCCAATTCAAAAACAAGTGCAAAAAGCTTAATAATTCAAAAGGTTTAAAGATTACAAATATGAAAAGTCATATCACACCTCTCCTGAAAGAGCTGAACATTTTGATATTTGAACTGTTTCTGTGGCTTAAAATAATTCCATCGGTAGTGATATTTGTTGTAGTAGTAGTGGAAGTTGTAGTCGAAGTATCAGTAATTAGAAGAAGAAGTAGTGGAAGTAGTACTATCAGTAGTCGTAGTAATAGCTGTAATAGTGGTTGTAGTATTTAATATAACAGTAGTAGAATAAGTAGTAGTAGTAGTAGTAATAGTAAAGTCAGTTTTTGAAGTAGCAGTAGTAGTAGTACTAGGCAGGAGTAGTAGTACTAGTAGCAGTCGTACTAATAGCTGTAGTAGTATTAGTACTGGTAGTAGCAGGAATAGCAGTAGTAGCAGTTGTGGTATAAGTAATAATAATAGTGGTAGTGGTAGTAATAGCAGTAGTGGTAGTAATACAATTTGATAGCAGTGATGGCAGTAGTAGTAATAGTAGCAACAGCAAAAGTTGAAAAAGACTTGAACATCGAACATTTATTGTCTGGTTGTGTGTACCAGCATATATATAGTTATATATATAGTTCATTCCACTACTTCTTCTTCTAATTACTGATACTTCGACTACAACTTCTACTACTACTACAACAAATATCACCACCGATGGAATTATTTTAAGCCACAGAAACAGTTCAAATATCAAAATGTTCAGCTCTTTCAGGAGAGGTGTGATATGACTTTTCATATTTGTAATCTTTAAACCTTTTGAATTATTAAGCTTTTTGCACTTGTTTTTGAATTGGATATCTATTTTCAGCAATGTTTTTGCAATTCATTTCAGTTTTCAGCATTCCAACGCATTTTCAGCAGGAAATGCTTTTTCTAGTTATTATTCATGTTCATGCCTCAATAATTTGTCTCTGCAAATGAGGCCATATCAAACAAGTCCCCAAAATAACTCAGCCCAAGTTTTTGTCGCACACACACATCTTGCCCTACCAGCAGTGGGGCTATAAATGTAAAGTTTGTCCTCAAAGCGGCACTACAGGAAACAAACATAGGACTTTTACTGAGGGGACCGGCGTTCATGTCCCACGTGAAACCAAAAGATGAGCTATTGTTGGGATCAATAGGGGCTTGTGTTTGAGTTATCAGCTTTAAGAAACTGAATTCTTGACATCAATAGAATTATTAATGTGAATAACAATTATTAATGATTATTAATAATAACGGGGCACCACCCTGCGAACAGGGACCGATAACCAAACGATAAAACTAAGTCTCATAATTAGTAGTCACTCATCAGTGACAGTGAAGGTTTGAATCCGAGCGCAGGCTACTACATACAGATCATCACATACATATGCACCATTAATCACAGACGACTGCTCTTTAAAGTATAATAGAGTTTATTAAATTAGAATAATAAAAGATCAGATCAATTAATATCGCAATCAACAAACGCCATCATACAATTTTATGTACCTAATATCTAAAGAAATGAAATAAAAGAGGAGGAGGGTGTGTATATAAGTATGTGTGTATGTGTATGTGTGTGTGTGTGTCTGTGTATAAAAGGAAGGGGGGTGAGGGCCCTTAACACTCACAGTCAAAGACTACAAAGATGGCCGCTGGCCACCAAGCAGAAGGGGGGTGAGACTGTGGGTTAAAAGGGGAAGGGCTTAAGGTATTACCGCTGAACACCACCAGATGGCGTAGTCGAGGGACTTAGACAAACTGGGGGGGGGGGGGGGGCGGTGAACCTTAAGGTGCTACCGTGACCCACCACGAGATGGCCTAGTCGAGTGACTTGGGCAAACTGGCGGAGGAGAAGGGGGGGGTCGCTGTGTGTGTGCGTTAACGAGAGAGAGAGAGAGAGAGAGAGCGAGAGTGGGGGTCACCTCCTGCTGTGTTGGCAGGAGGGTGAGCCAAGAAAAGGTGGAGAGAAATCGTAAGTCAACATAAATCAAACTTCTGCTGCGATATCCTGAGGAGCATAAGTACGTTATTCTCTCATGCATAAGCATACCGTTGTCGTCTTGAACTGTCGGCAGCTTACGCAGTGATGAACACGGCCCTCTGCTCACTCACAGAGCCGAGTTAATGAAGAGAGAAATATCCCACAAAGTTGAATACAAATGAATGAAAATAATCCCAAAGACAACAGTCAATGCAGTTAATACACAATACAAACGGAACTTCTCTGGTCCGTGAGGTTTGTGTATTTACCTCCGTATACTGCGACGGTGTCTTTAACGCAAACAGAATACGGGCAATGCACAGTGGAGCGGAGCTGGGGCCCGCTGAGTGTTGCGCAATACCTTGATATTACGCAATAGTAACGAAACACACAAGAACACGGGAATATCAACATATACATGAATTAACTTGAATGAACTTTAAGTTAATTTAAGCTAAGCTAGCCCAGATGCACAATGAACGCTTACTGTTTGAAGCTCGTTGCAGCGGGGAGAGAGTCCGTGCAGGATCGTGCCTTCTTTGTCCAGAAGGGAAGGGGTGGGGGCGGCTTGCTGGGGGCACGGCATTTGCCGGCCAGGTCCGTTGTGGCTCGGCTCGCTTTGGAGCGGGCGCTGGACGTGATCAATCCTGGCTGCAGAGAGGATGATTTTAACATCGGATTGAGACGCTGTGGTCCGTACGTCTCATCGGAAATCTTCGGGAAGGAGCGAGTTTTTCAGCTGCTGCTTCGCCGGAATGTGCACAAAAAGAAAACACGGGGAGGAATCGCGGAAGAGATTCGTCCCGGTGGAGTGAGAGGGCCTTGACTCAAAAAGACAACACGGCTACTTCGGCCAGCGAAGATAGCATAAGACCTGTCAGGGTTTGGTGAGGGTTCGAGGCTTTCGTCGACAGCGCGATGCTGGGGGGGGAGAAAGCTGATGCGTCTCCTTGCGTCCCAGGGACGGATGTCCAGGGTGAAGAACGTTTGGATGCTCCCTTGCTCGACGGAGGTCGAAGGGAAAAAGCGTGGAGGTGTCGGTTGCAGTTAGTTTTGTTGAACAGTGGCTGAACCACAGGGGTCCTGGTGCTGTCTTGGCTCTCGGCCAATGAGGTTGCAGCGGTGCTCTCAGGTGACTTCAGGAACCCATAGTTCTTGGGGGGGGGGAAATTCACACCCAAATGTGAAATTCCTTCAGAGGGGGTTTGGTGCTCATCAAACCACAATCAGGATGAAACCTTTGCTTGCAAAAGAGAAAGCCTGATTTTCTTTGTTCACAGCACATGTGCAGCCATATGCTCAGACCCCAACATCCCCCCTTTGCTCTGAAGAGCGGGATGCAGGTTACGGTCTTTAGAGTAAACCCAGGGCTGGCACGTGCATCCATGTGTTGGGGAAACCTGAAGAGGTGAGACAGTCCAAGTATTCCTGAGACCAAAAGCAGTGGTTAAAACAGGCAGTGTTCATTGTTCATAGAGTTCAAGGTTCATTGCGCTCAAGTTCATGGTGTTCATGTTCAGAGTTCATTGTTCAGAGTTCATTGGCATCTGGGCAGATGACTAAGGTGGCATCTGGGCAGATGACTTTAACTACTTTTACCTACATCTACTATCATACACAATTCAAATCATAGGTGAGCAACACATTATTCCCAAATAATTCAATCGCTATTATGATGTCGTGATAATCTAGCATTGCGGCATAGTGTCAAAGAAAGTAACAACCCAAATAAAACAAAACAAAACAAAACACAAAAGAGATAGAAGGAAAGAATAGAAAGACAAGAAGCAGGTGAGGGGAGGGGGGACAGTGATTACTGGTTCAACTCCAAGACAGGACTGGAGTCCGTCGGCGGAGCAGTCGTAGGCTGGCTACGTGGTGTTATGACTTGGAGGGAATCCAGTTTAGTCTGTCGCTTCTGGATCTATGAGTGCATGATGTGTGCGTCTATCTCTCTCTATTCGGTAGATTTTAGAGCGAGTCCTGTGTCTAAGCTTTGAATCTATCGATATTGGAGTTGCGTTGCTAAGACTATAGGCCGGAGGTACCTGTGAAGGTTGCATAACAGTAGTGGTAGCAGATTTACAGATCTTGATAACATGACTAGTGTGACCAGCGAGGCTGGGGTTTCGCTGCTCAAGCTGTTGACAGCTGAGCCTTCTCGGATGAGGTTCTGGGATAAATCTGACTGCTGCGGCCTAGGTTATGTCTTCTTTGGTTACTTCTGGTAGAGTCTATAAAGCATGCAAAGGGTTGTTATGAGAGTGGAGCATCAGGTTACAGTCACAATGAACGTTTTTCAGGTCATGCAACTGTTCTGGTTCAAGTTGGATGTGTTAGCAGTTAGTGCATGTCTACAGGGTGAGTTGAGGCATGCAGCTAAATGTTAGTAGTCAATAAGTAAGCCGCCATTCGGCCGGTTGGTTTCGACACTGGCAAGATTAGAGTGTACTTCCTGTGAAGTGCATCTCTCTAAGCTTCTGTTGTCAGAGCCCACCCCCCCTCGTGCTGTTCAAGTGGCGAGGGTGCATACCCCCCAGGTTACCGCCAGCACTCAGGGAAACGTCGCGAACAGTTTCACTCTGGAGTGTGTCATGGCGGGCTGGTGATATCTCCCTCCCCCCACCCTCCTAATTAGAGATGGAGACAGGTCCGGCGCACAAGTCTAGTTCAGTTACCTACGGCACTGGCTACTTGACAGGCCCGGGCGATGACTCGGCTGAAAGAAGGCGGTGGCTTCGTTGAACAAGCTGGAGGTGGATCGTGCTGACAGAGCAGGAGAACAAGGCTTAGTTGACGAAAGATTTTACGAGCGAGGGTGCTCGAAAGGGCCTCTAAGGGCCTCTAAGGGTGTGACACCCTAGAGGTGTATGCGAAAAGATGGGGGAACACATGAGGCTCGTTTCTGACCCGGAGTCGGGTAGAGCAAGAGTGTTATGACCCCCCAGTAAGACTGAAGAATATGTATAGATATATACATAACGGGCATTGCCTTTGCTGACAAGGTCGCCCAAGAAGGTTGGAACGAGGTGCGAAATTGGGAGTGGTCGTTTCCGGAAGTGGGCTGAGTTCTCTTCCCCCCCCCCCCCTACCACGTCGACTTGGCAGCAGGGGGAGAGATCACTCGGCTTAGTCAGGTGGGCTGCGAGTCAGTGTTACCTGATGTTGCCCTTGAGGGCGTCTTTCACCGTCCGTGGGTCCTTCGACCGCCACGGTCGTTTGTTCCTCGGAGGTGACCAGGGCTCGCTAGGCCAAGGCCTCTCGTCGTCTTCCAACGCTAGGTCGGGGTCGCTCGACTGTTGGATGCTCAAGACTATGTCGGTGTCATCGTGCTGATTCATCGGCCGACCGCGTGTCTCCCATGCAAGTTGCGCGTATTTCCTAATCTCTGGCATGGTGAGGTTACTCGTTCTGCAGTGCATGGTAACGTCGTATCTCACGTTGTCGTGGAGATTGTGCAGGAATAGCGACTTAAAGGCATGGTCTTCTTCTAGACCTGGGGCGTTACGTCCGTGGAAGTATGCAGACCTCAAGCGCCTGAAGTAGTCTCTCGGGGACTCTAGCCTTTCCTGGGAAATGGCGAAGGCGCTGAGGGTGGCAGAAGCTGGGTTGGAGTACAGGGAGTACTCCTCCCTAAGGGCGTGACAAAGGGATGAATAGCGGTCGCGGATGTTTGGCTGGAGCGTTTCCATGAAAACGTGGACGTTTCGAGTCGTGGTTTTCCACACTAGCTTGAGTTTTTCGCGCGCTGAGGGGCGTGATAAGTCGAGGAGGCAGCGATCGATCTCCCTTAGGTAGTCATCGATGCTCGAGTCCTGATTATCGGGATTGAAGCGCTCTACGTCTTTTGCTAGAGACTCAATCTGCCGGGTACGCAGGCCTCCAAGGTTGATGGGGCCTGGGCCGTCCGAGTCGTCTGAGTCTCCATACTCGCGATGGTGGTAACGACGGTCATCCTCCCTCCCTGAGGGGGATGAGGTCAGTTCTTGTCGTGCGCGTGAACTGCGTGGAGGATTGCGTTCGCCTGAGGTGGGTTTGAAGCTACCTGGGCTGGCTAGGACCTGGTGTTGGTCCTCTCTACTCCTAGTTGGGGAACGCGGTTTGTCGAGACGCAGGATGGGTCGGCTCTCGGAGAATGAGGGACCTGAGAACAAGAAATGACTGGGCTGAGGGGCTCGATAGGAGGTAGCGGTACCTACCGGGGCTGCTGGAGCACCTTGAAGCGCTTTCAGTGTGTCATTACTCTCTAACGCCTTAGAGAGTTCTAGGTTGACCTCTCTGAGGTCACTGCGCAAGCTACTCTTTTCTGACTGTAGGGCTCTACAGTCGCGTGACAGCTCCTGAACCTCTGTTCGGAGTGTCCAGATCTCGCGTTGCTGCTCGTCGCTCTGTGCCCGGGTGCGGGCAGCTTGCAGCTGCATTTTCTGATGATAGATGAGCAGTATTTCGCCGATTACTTCCTGAATCAGGCGCTCTCGCTTACCTGATGGGTTATTTACATAAGCCACCAGCTGCTCTAATTGCTCGTCACATAGGACAGCAGTGTATTTCGCAAAGTACTCTCTTTCGCTTGCTGAGAGTCTGAGGACATCGGCCACCGCATCTCGCAATGCGGTGTCTTCTGGAGCTACAGCTCCAGGAATGGGGGATTGCTCGTCGGTCATTCTCTCTAATGAGCGCGGCTCCCAATGGTTGTTAATTCCCTAGTGTTAGAACGGAAACTGTTAGTGTTTACGGTTCTCAGTGGAAAGTCTAGTTCTGTGTTGAACTGATTTCTACTGTTAGGTGTTAGTTGTTAGTGTTACTATTCATGCAGGCGCACAGTGAAATGTGTAGTTCTATGACTTCCGTTTCTACTGTTGCTCTGAGGGTATCACTACTGCTTTGCAGCCAGAGGTGCGAAAATGCTAATGTGGTTTAGCACTTTGGGCCTGTGACAGCTGTGTGTAACTGCTTGGAGGGATTTAAGAAAACAAGCAAAGTATTGGTATTACAAAATAAACGATCAAATCTACTACACAGCTGGCTGTTAGTTTACGAAATGAAACGAATAATTAAACCTGGAAAGGAAATTAAAGTTCAATTAAAATTAAGATTAAAAATCAACAATTAAAATCAAAAATTAACTCACAATAAGAAAAGATTTTGAAGATCAAAGCCTACCTATTTTGGGAAATAAGTTTCAGGACTGTGGATCATTCAAAAGAGGAAAAAAAAATATTTTTCGAAAAAAAAAAAAATTAATTTTGAAAATTAATTATTCAAAATTAATTATGGATTAATGTGCATATATTGTAATAACTGCAATAACGTAGCCTCACACGGGGCACCACTTTGTTGGGATCAATAGGGGCTTGTGTTTGAGTTATCAGCTTTAAGAAACTGAATTCTTGACATCAATAGAATTATTAATGTGAATAACAATTATTAATGATTATTAATAATAACGGGGCACCACCCTGCGAACAGGGACCGATAACCAAATGATAAAACTAAGTCTCATAATTAGTAGTCACTCATCAGTGACAGTGAAGGTTTGAATCCGAGCGCAGGCTACTACATACAGATCATCACATACATATGCACCATTAATCACAGACGACTGCTCTTTAAAGTATAATAGAGTTTATTAAATTAGAATAATAAAAGATCAGATCAATTAATATCGCAATCAACAAACGCCATCATACAATTTTATGTACCTAATATCTAAAGAAATGAAATAAAAGAGGAGGAGGGTGTGTATATAAGTATGTGTGTATGTGTGTGTGTGTGTGTGTCTGTGTATAAAAGGAAGGGGGGTGAGGGCCCTTAACACTCACAGTCAAAGACTACAAAGATGGCCGCTGGCCACCAAGCAGAAGGGGGGTGAGACTGTGGGTTAAAAGGGGAAGGGCTTAAGGTATTACCGCTGAACACCACCAGATGGCGTAGACGAGGGACTTAGACAAACTGGGGGGGGGGGGGGGGCGGTGAACCTTAAGGTGCTACCGTGACCCACCACGAGATGGCCTAGTCGAGTGACTTGGGCAAACTGGCGGAGGAGAAGGGGGGGTCGCTGTGTGTGTGCGTTAACGAGAGAGAGAGAGAGAGCGAGAGTGGGGGTCACCTCCTGCTGTGTTGGCAGGAGGGTGAGCCAAGAAAAGGTGGAGAGAAATCGTAAGTCAACATAAATCAAACTTCTGCTGCGATATCCTGAGGAGCATAAGTACGTTATTCTCTCATGCATAAGCATACCGTTGTCGTCTTGAACTGTCGGCAGCTTACGCAGTGATGAACACGGCCCTCTGCTCACTCACAGAGCCGAGTTAATGAAGAGAGAAATATCCCACAAAGTTGAATACAAATGAATGAAAATAATCCCAAAGACAACAGTCAATGCAGTTAATACATAATACAAACGGAACTTCTCTGGTCCGTGAGGTTTGTGTATTTACCTCCGTATACTGCGACGGTGTCTTTAACGCGAACAGAATACGGGCAATGTACAGTGGAGCGGAGCTGGGGCCCGCTGAGTGTTGCGCAATACCTTGATATTACGCAATAGTAACGAAACACACAAGAACACAGGAATATCAACATATACATGAATTAACTTGAATGAACTTTAAGTTAATTTAAGCTAAGCTAGCCCAGATGCACAATGAACGCTTACTGTTTGAAGCTCGTTGCAGCGGGGAGAGAGTCCGTGCAGGATCGTGCCTTCTTTGTCCAGAAGGCCAAGGAGGTTGCAGCGGTGCTCTCAGGTGACTTCAGGAACCCATAGTTCTTGGGGGGGGGGGAAATTCACACCCTAATGTGAAATTCCTTCAGAGGGGGTTTGGTGCTCATCAAACCACAATCAGGATGAAACCTTTGCTTGCAAAAGGGAAAGCCTGATTTTCTTTGTTCACAGCACATGTGCAGCCATATGCTCAGACCCCAACACTATATTTACTGACGACGTTCCGTCAAGCGACGCTATACGCCACTGAGTCACATGACGTTACGTCCGTAGCTTACGTTCCGTAACATCAAACTTATTTTAAGCCAAACCATGATTTTTTTCTTTCCAACAAAGTGGTTTCGTTGACTAAACCTGATCACATTGATTATTAATGCACTAACTCCACTGGAATATACATTTTGTTTCATTAATAGAGGACATTGCATTTTCATCTCTAACCCCCCCAAAACACAACAATAATATCCAGTGGAAAGGATGCCCCTCAGGTCAGTGCATTTTATGGCAATGTACTACATACAGTATATATCTTATATTTCTGTTGGACATTTTGGCACTGGATAAAAGGTCAGGAGGTCACCAACAAATACTCCAATGATTCTTTTGGCACATTGAATATCTACAGCAGAATCCATCCTCCACACGATATTCTGTTATTGCCTGTATTGTTTGTCAGAGGGAAATTTGACCCCATAACGGGAATGCCGTGGTTATTGTGCTAGTGATTGAACTGGACCAAGGTGGTGAGGGAACGACACGTCCATCCTGGCACTAATGCAACAAAAACGGGTCTGTGAAGCATCATTGATCATTTCTGTATATAGAACAGTAGCTTTAGCAGCTCTTTCACTGGAACATTCAGACGAACCAGCCCTTTAACTGGCTGTGCACGGAGGCTGCGGGACTGTGAGGGATGACAGCGAGCTCAGCGGACACGGAGGTTTGTCAGTCATCCTGCAGACAAGCTGTTCCTCTGCAGCACACTGTGGGCTCCGCTGCCCCGTCACCACAGACGTGCTCGCTGCTGGACGGGACCGGCCCACTACTGCTCACCACTCTGTGTACAGGCCAGGAGACGAGAGGTCCGTGAACACAATGTTAAAGCTTAATGTCTTCATTATCATAGTTAAGATTTGTATCAATGCGTTTACATTGTTCTTTAGGCACAAAAAAAGTAGTAATTAACGAAATGAATCAGCATCATTGATATGTCCACTCTGTATGAGGAACTTTTAACTGGTTGTGAAACAGTCTCACTTAATGCTGACGCCTCTACATGACCGGCGTAGCGAGACCATCAGCTAGATATCTATAGTTATTCTCCTCTCTGGGAGCAAACACCGACACCACGCTGCTGGAGACCAAGGCCCACTGGAGGGAAGGGAGGCACGGGAGAACCAGGACAGAGGGGCCGACTGTCAGAGCCTCCTGCAGTAAAATGAGGTTTTCTCACTACGATATTTGATGAGATTAACTTCATTTCTTTGGTCAAATCATTCAAACACATTCAATTCGGGGAACAATTATTTGGTTAATGAGTCACGATTTGCAAAAAAGGACAAATTTGAATTTCCTCCACAAGAATAGAATAGAATGTATTCTATTCTTTATCCCTTTAAGATTTAAGGACATTTTTCTCTGCATTTGACCCATCCCTGTATATAGGGAGCAGTGGGCTGCCAATGACAGGTGCCCGGGGAGCCGGGGGTTCAGTGTATTGCTCAGGGACACTTCGACACGTGACACGTCCCAGTCGGGGATCGAACCGTTGACCTTCCGACGACCTTCCAGATGACCTCTTAACCCAGTGCGCCACGGTCGCCCCCCAAAATCTCATTCCCATACCGGGAGTCGAACCCGGGCCACTTGGGTGAAAACCAGGAATCCTGACCGCTAGACCATATGGGACTTAAAATTTGAATTTCCTCCACAAAGCAGCATTAACAATCTGAAACTGGGCTTTTTCGGGCAGGGAGGCGTCTTAAAAAGACACGTTTCAGATAGAGGGTGGATACAGGCGCTGCAGCCATGGCCACTGAAAAATAATGTGTTTTGAACATTAAAGCATGCAAACATGTTCTCCTAGTTTTGAAAAAATTGAAAAATATGTCCTCTGGAGGACATATGTCCTCTTCAAAGGAGCGTAGGGTGTCAGCTCAGCTCCACAAGCCTTCACACTGCACTGGAAGCTGAGCAGCGAACAGCCTATTTCACCGAATCAACACCAGAAATCCTCCATTTTATGATCCGTTTTATGATCAGTCTGCTTGTCAACTTGCAACTGAAGCGGTGTTCTCAATGAAGACAACGGACAAAATACTACAAACTTTGTTTTTACTCTCTAAAAGCATATCATTGCAGTCTGTACATTTTAAAATCACAGGAGACATGTTTTATGAAATAAACTGAGATGAAAAAGATGAACTGTACAAGAACAATCCTTAGGCAGCGTCTGAAGAGATGCATTAAAACAATAAGCCATCCCAGAGTAACCCGCTGTCATAGAAACCACCCGACCAAAGTGAGACTACATCACATTCCTTTGACCCAGTGCAGAACAATGTCAATATCATTCTGTGAATTATAAGTGTGTGTAAAAAAAGTAAGGAAAGGAAAGAGAAATGTAGCGATATAGGGATGTCTGCCAGGTTCATTGTTACAGTTATTTCCATTTCAAACACAAAGCTTTTCTTTTGCTCTGAAGCACAACTCCTTTGGTTACGTCTTGTATTCACAGTAAAATATTTGAAATGATTAAAATGATACGGCCCACACTGTCGGTACCTCTCCTCTTTTCATAAATCATAATACAATAGGTGATATACTGAATATGTAAAAGGTAAGAATTTAAAAATTACAATCGTAGTTACTTTTAAACAACTCAAAAAAGAGAGAAAATATAGTCAAATAAAACTCACTGGCTGAAAAAAAGAAGAAAGAAAGGCAAGTCACCGTTAGGTCCATTTCAGAGTGTCCATGTGAATGTCCTTGGTCCACCCATCAATACCAATGTGAATGTGAATGCTGAAATGAACACTGACTGTTATGGCCAACCCACCATCTGATGTACGGAGGCCCAGAAAGGACGTGCTAGTTTATTTGAAAGTCAAATTGAAATCATTAAAAACCGTAATAACTAAAAAAGAAGAGCTTTCACTTGTTTTCCTGTAGTGTCGACACCCTCTACATTGGTGTTCTCCAGTGGGAGTGAGTTTTTGGCACTGATGGGAAATGTTTGTCGTTTGAATTCGGTTTGGGACGGGTTCTCGACCAACGGCCCGGCCCCATCAGTGTTCTCCGGACACATGGTTTTGACGATTTCCTCAACATAAAGGGCTTTCCCTACTTTGAAGGTCGGTTCATGGAGTGATTCCTCTCATCCGTCGGAGAAAGAGCCGGTGGTGAAGAGAAGGTGGAGCGGGTCCTAGCTGTGCTGCTGGTTCTGGTTCTTGATCAGGCTCAGCTTGCTCCTCAGGCCCTGGCAGTTGGAGGAGAGGCTGCTGTTGTCCTCCAGCAGCTTGCTGTGCTCCTGGATGAGTCTGGATGAGGTCTGCTGCTCCCTCTGGTCCTGCTCCAGCTCAGACATCAGCTCCTCTCTAAAGACAAGGGGCCTCTGTTACTGTCTGCAGCTACTTCTCACGTAAAAGTCACAGCAGCAATCTGACGAGAACACCTGGAACTTTTCAAAATCACTTTCACTTTTAAAACGGCTCTCAAAAGGTTTTCTCTCTCTGCTAGATGGAACCGTTGTTTGAAGGAGATGTTTTTTTTAAATCAAGGCCAATATTGAAATAGAAATACAATCATTTATTTCCTAATCATTTGAATTGTGTGTTTTTATGAAAATAACCACTATGGCTCACAAAGTCAAAAGATAACATTTAGAAGTTTTACGTTCACTTCAGGACGCTTGAAATAATTTTTTTTAATTGATCTGAGACGATGGTGAAAAAAGTTGTTTACCAGCTGCTAGAACGTAAAAAAAGTATTATTTATCGATGACAGTCAACCGCTAACGGCGGAAAAAATGTAATCGGGGCGTGGTTAGCTTAGCATAAAGACTGGAAGCAGGAGGAAACGGCCTGCCTGGCACAAATGAATCCATCCGTGCACAAACAAACAGGTTTCTCTGGGAGCTTCCTGCCACTTTCCCCCAGCTTCCAGTCTTCATGCTAAGCCAGGCTAACTACGTTCTGACTCCAGGTCTGTACTTGGATTAATCCAAATCTTCTCATCTCACTCTCAGAAATGTTGAACTGTTCCTTTAAATTCAGACGCCCTTGAAAAGGTCTCGTGTATTTCAGAATGTTCAGTTCCTGATCATTTCATCTGAACTGGGTCATATTTCAATCACCCAGGTTCCTATTAGTTTTGGTTGAGGGTACATTTGTGTTTTCAGTGTTGTGAACTCACCGGCCTCTTACACACCTGTTTCGTTCCGTTTATCTGGCCTAATGGAAACATGCTACCTTTGTTTCCTGGTCACACCGACTCATCAACACAGAGCATGAACGTCACATGACCCGACAGGTGACTCACTGATTATATTACGGTGAGGATAGTTGCTGTGCAGTCGCTATGTTTCACTCACTGTTTGAGAAGGAACTGTTCAAACACACTCCACTTTCTAACAGATCACATACATGCTACCATACCGAACATGTACAGCATGCTGCTCACACAGATGCTGATTTAATGTTAATTAGTAAAATATATACTATTAAAAAGAACACGTCTAAAGAAGTTCAAGCAAAGACAACAGCAGCTTACTTCCTGCGAGCGAGGTCAGCGATCTCTGACTGGATTTTAAGGTAGTCCTGAGCCATCCTGATGTGCTGCTCAAACACGGCCATGGACTCTTTGGAGTTAGGACACGGGGCCAGAGGCTGGGAGCACAGGGACAGTCTGTGATTAGTACACTGCTGCAGAACAGGTTTCATCACGACCAACACATGTGAGGAACTTCTAATGTGTGAAAGAAACAATACATCATCCATCAAACCCCGTCTCTCTCGACTCAGTGTCAACAGTGATAATAACTGGAGCTCGATATTAGGGAATAACAATATATGGACTCACTTAAGTACAGCATTTTATAAAAATATATATATCGCCTTGTTCATAGTATGTATCACAATGGCAGTATTGTAACCCTGTATCATGATATGTATCATCCAGCCAGTGGCCGACTCAAAAACATGAAAATGTGACTGAGCCTGTCTAGAGCCAGTGTTTGGTTTGTCCCTTCTGGGCTCATGTAGAAACACCAGGAAGAGGACCCGCTGTGTATGTAGATATAAACGGCTCATTCCAAGGGAACAAAAACTAAATTATTCTGATTTTCAGGGGATCATACACAAATTACAACATACTTATTAACATTATATTCAATTTCTGTCACTAGAGCTCCCTAAATGCTGCACACGGGCGCTTTAAGTGTTAATGTACGTACTGGAATTCTGCTCGTTTTGTTTTATTTACATTTCTGTATTGTTTTCACTTACAGTTGAGATGTATGTATGCCAAACCGGGAGAAGCGTATAATGAAGGGACAGTGTGTATACAGTCACACACTACAGCTGTGACCATGTAAAGTGGTCTATGAGCAAAGTTATAGAAGCAATTCACATAAAACACAAAACAGGCAACAGTCAAACAACTATGAAATATTATTATTAAGAGCTGTAGTAGCAATGGTAGCAGCGTCGGAAATACACGAGGGCAAAGGGCAAAACTGCCTCTAAGAAATATCATTTTGCCCCTGATATCACTAGGAGAGGGGCAAAAAATGCCCCCGGAAAAAATGGAGCGCTTCTTAATCAGACCTGTGACTGCGAGACTGCGGTCAACTCAGCAGATACTCACATGTTAGTGCACCTATATCCTGAAATATACGGTAAACGCATTTAAACGGCGCAGATCGGGAGCGAGCGAAGGACTTTGAAAGTTAGCGGAAAGATTAACGTGAGACAACATCCTGTTTCTTCAGACGAACATCCGGTTTTCAGAATAAGATGCCAACAAAGTATACATATTGCATAATGGAAATTAGATTAAATTAATTATATTCACATTAAGTATAAAACATGCTACCTGCATCTCGTGAGTTAAAGGGAAAATACACCTAAATTGTGCGTAAAGTGTCTTTATTCTTTGATTTGAGGGTTGCTGGAAATGAATAATACCTGACTGACAGTCAATTAAGATATTTTACTAAGTAAAAACTCTGAACTGAATTTGTACCTTCAAATGGCACTTTTTTTTTTAATTTCAAGGTGCTATAAAAATGTTTTTCTCAAAAATTCCACACAATGACCAATGCATAAGTTCAGGACAGAAATGGGTAATATCACAATATTTGAGGTGCTACAAAAATATTTTTTCTCAATAATTCCATACAATGACTGATATACATGTAATCAAGGCATCGTTGACTTAATAATTGTTAATAGTCGTTTAAAACATTTAATATTAACAATGAATAACCACAAATTCAAACTGATTTGATTGTTTTTTGTTAAATAAATCTAAGAAAACACTTTGAATCTGTAGGCTACTGCCTAATAGTCTTATTATTGCCATTTGATGACAATTGCTCATATATTGTAAGCCTAAATAAGTATATGTATTATTTAAATGTTATTTCACAATTTTCAAAAAATGCCCCCAATTTTTTGAAAATGCCCCTGGATTTCAGTCAGTGGGGGCAAAAATTGCCCCCAAAAAAAATATGTGAATTTCCTACCCTGAATGGTAGTACTATGTTGAAGAGAAGAGGGTTTTACCTGATGGACACAAAAACATATTTTCAACTTACCTGTAACTGGTGATCCAGTTTCAGGTAGGCCATGGGAATGGAGCTGTCTAAACCATTGGTAGCTAAGGACACACACACACACACACACACACACACACACACACACACACACACACACACACACACACACACACACACACACACACACACACACACACACACACACACACACACACACACACACAGTAAAAGATCTCCTGTATCAAAAAGCACACAAGTACAAACACAGGTAGGTTGCACTGTAAGGCCCCCTAGTGGTGCATTGTGGGCAGTGAAACATAACTCAAAGCTTTGACTCCTGATGAACTCAAGCCGTTGAAGCAGGATTCAACGAGAAACAATGAATGGTAGAGATCCAGGTAAACCCTGCAGGTCTGACTTATGTATTATCATCAGGCTAGGGTTACAGACAGAGGGCGCTCCCCTTGAAAAACACGACGGCCAACATTCACACCCGCTCCACGCTGTGATTGGTTAGCTGTGTGCAGGTGAGAAAAAAGGCAAGGTTACACCAATCCACATGGAGAGCGTGTTTAGGAGTGTATTTGACCGACAGCCACGCGTCTCGTGGAACAGACACACTTCCATTTTATTAAAGGCAACACCACATTTTAATGTTTGTAGTATTCACATTACTTTCTGATTTGTAGTTTGTATATTTGTAGTGTTCACATTACTTTCTGATTTGTAGTGTTCACATTACTTTATGATTTGTAGTTTGTATATTTGTAGTATTCACATTACTTTGTGATTTGTAGTTTGTATATTTGTAGTGTTCACATTACTTTGTGATTTGTAGTTTGTATATTTGTAGTGTTCACATTACTTTGTGATTTGTAGTTTGTATATTTGTAGTGTTCACATTACTTTGTGATTTGTAGTTTGTATATTTGTAGTGTTCACATTACTTTATGATTTGTAGTATTCACATTACTTTATGATTTGTAGTTTGTATATTTGTAGTATTCACATTACTTTGTGATTTGTAGTTTGTATATTTGTAGTGTTCACATTACTTTATGATTTGTAGTTTGTAGTGTTCACATTACTTTGTGATTTGTAGTTTGTATATTTGTAGTGTTCACATTACTTTATGATTTGTAGTTTGTAGTGTTCACATTACTTTGTGATTTGTAGTTTGTATATTTGTAGTGTTCACATTACTTTCTGATTTGTAGTTTGTATATTTGTAGTATTCACATTACTTTCTGATTAGTAGTTTGTATATTTGTAGTGTTCACATTACTTTGTGATTTGTAGTTTGTATATTTGTCGTGTTTACATTACTTTGTGATTTGTAGTTTGTATATTTGTAGTGTTCACATTACTTTCTGATTTGTAGTTTGTATATTTGTAGTGTTCACATTACTTTCTGATTTGTAGTTTGTATATTTGTAGTATTCACATTACTTTCTGATTTGAGTATCTTGATAGCATTAGCTGGAAGGATGCCAGACTGCAGCCCACAGACACTGAACTCGCTTGGTATTATTATGTGTGAAACCTACCCATCAGATTTAAACTCAAAATAACACCAATTGTATGCAATTGTTGAGCACAATTCATTTCAAGAACTGTGCTCAACCATTACATACAATTAGTGTAATTTTGTATATATTTACTGTGTACAAATATACTGTGTATATTTTATGTTGCCGTGGATAACCTGCTGCTGTAACACAATCATTTCCCAATATTTCTATCTTCTTTTGTAGTTTGTTCAGTTTGTCTGACCTAAAATAACGTTCCCATGTCCATATGTCCATATGTACACTGTTGCTTGCTGTAATTTGTCCTGTTCATACTGGCCATTAAGAATATGACGGGGGACAAAATCCACAGTGTTCTGTGCAAAAATATACTCCAAAGTTTATCTCAGGTTAACATGAGGCTTCAGCAGTGGGACTTTATGAAACCAGGAGGGTCTTCTAAAGAAGACAGTAAAATGCTGTATAATTAACAGCTTTGTGGACTGCTGTTGTTAGCCTGCTAGCCGATTTCAGCATCAGCTGGTGTCCCTCTCATGAGGCTCCCTACCTGTGGGACTAATGGTCATCCTCAGCTCTGATTGGCCGGTGGTGGTTATGGGGCTGGTGCAGGGGGTGGGGCTTTGGGAGCGTCCCGGTTGACTGTCTACACTGGACACCTTGGACAGACCGGTACGCAACGTGGCTGTCTGAAGGGGAAGAGAAGACATTGGCATCAATAAGGTTGGGTTAGACAAACACAGACAGTGTGAACCTGTACGATCTGACCACTGACAGTGGTCATCTCACCTTTGAGGGTTTGAACTGGAGGGGAAACTTGGCCTCAAAGCTTTTCAGGGTCTCCTCCCTGCCGACTGAGTTCCTGCGCTCTGTGTTGTCGTCGCTCCTGTTGCTGTTCATGGTGTAGTCTGCATACGAGCCTGTAGACGGCACACACAGATTCATCAAAATACTTCCTCACCTTTCCAACTGTCCACTAGACGCAGCATCTCCAAGTTGACGGGAAGAATGGTGTTGGAAGCTGCAGAGCTGATAGTCACCTGTGCTCGTGGCCGATGAAGAGCCGCTTCTGTTGGGTGAAGACTGGTGGGGGAGCTTGAGCGGTTCATCGGAGCCTGGGAAGTACTGGAAGATCCAAACACAACACCCAGAGCTTTTCAACTGATTCATAAAGCCTCATTTGATGGAAAAAAACAAGTATCAAAAGGGAATTTATCGGTACTGATTAAACAAACCATGACACATTAAAGGTAAAGTTCAAACATGTTTTCCTCTTTCTTTCTTAGAGTAAGAGATCAGACCATCATGTCTGTGTGTTAAGTACAGAGCCAGATATCTTCCTTAACCAGGCTTATTATTATTATTATTATTATTATTATTAAGTCAAGTGTAAGTTAGTTTGACCTAAAATCACCATGGAAAGTGATCCCTCCAGGCTAGCCTGGTCCTGGTCAGGTTAGTCATCAGGTTTAGATTCACTTCAGGCTGAACCAGTGTTACAAAATAAATCAGTCTGACTGAAACGCAGTGATTTCTCCAAAGTTAAGCCAAGTTCACTGTACACGACTTTCACAGTGGTCAGAATGCTGGAATGCGACACCACACAACTGGCTGTGTTGTAATCGGGAGTCTGGACCGGCGACAGGGGGGGGTCCCACGCTACCAAGATTTGTCCTTTGGAATCCCCGATGAGGTCTTCAAACTACACGAACAACTGCTTGATGATGACACATGTTCACATAATAGTAGATCAGTCACTGTGTTATGTGTTGTGTATATTCATGCAGACATCCAACACTATGTTCAGCAACAACAACTTTTGTCGGTGTTGCAAACGCATGCAGTAAAGATAAGATAAGATAATCCTTTATTAGTCCCTCAGTGGGGAAATTACAGGATTACAGCAGCATTGCTCACAAGTAATAAAATGAAGATAGAAATCAAGTAATATAAATAAACTAAACAGTAACAGTAATAAAAAATATGACAGTAAAGAAGAATACAAAATATACCAGTATATACAGACGGAGTAAAATGTAAAATGTAAGATAATACTTAAAGCTCCTGGTGTTGCAGGTTTCCCTCTACCTGTGTCAGTAGCTCCCCGACAGACTTCCTCACAGCGCCACATCTTTAGAATGCTAGATATCTAGGATGCATCTGCGATGCACCGGCGAGACTCTCGCCATAGAAATCAAGATAATAATCAACTTTGGCAACATTTCCACTATGTGTTCTCCCTTTAAATGTCGGCTGTTCTGCTGCTTTGACAAACCATGTAACATCTAAATTGAAGAGAGCGTTCATCTCATGTTGCTGCTATAAAATAAATACCGTGGCTAGTACCCTATTGGGTGCCGTTATGTTGCATCTCACACATCTTGTACGTTCATATTCAGCTCATACGATACAAATAAAACTGTGTTGACTTCATCTCTACTCCTGTCAATGTCTCCAACGGGCTTCTAAAACATCTCATTCTTGCTCTGTTTGTGGGTTTTCACTGTAATATTATCCTCTCAGCGTTTTATGTTTCATATGTGCAGGACTTTTGTCTTCTCGGCTCCGTGGATGGATGTGATCGGGTCTGTGTTTCATAGTCAGTTCTTGAATCAGACTTGACTTGGTCAGATCTCATTATCTCAGAGTTTTTCAAACTTTTATCTTTAGTTCAGGTTCAGTTTGTTTGGCTCGTTCAAGAACAGCTTGTCACAATGAGCGCCTGCTTTTCAAAAATACACTTGTAAAGCAAAGCAGTATGTTATATTTCCTCCGTTTAGTAGAGAATAACAGATATAACAGTACGTGTTGGGACGATACCTTCATGAGATGGCTCATGGTGTTCTTGACCTCCTCCATTGACGGTCTCTGGCTGGGTTCTTTGTCCCAACAGCGGGTCATCAGAGTTTCTATGGGCTCTGGGAGGTCTTTGATGAGAGGAGGCCGTGTACCTGCGTCACAGTGAACACTCAGTCAGTCAGCCAGAGGCCTAGGATGTCTAAATGTGACCAGCTATACTGACGCCACGTTAGTCCGGATCCGAAAGTCACAGTGACACAAACAAACCAACAGATTGATGCAACGGCAGACCAGCAACTGTGTCTTCTGCGAGGTCAAATTACTGATTTTGTCAATTGAGTCTGGTGGCTTTGAAGGGAGAAATAGAACATCTTCAGTTCCCCCGTCTGAAAAGGCTGTCTGATGGCAAGGTAAAGAGGTGAAAATGTTCTTAATATAGTGTACAATTAAACAGATATTTATATTTTTAGGTATCCTGTCCACAGCCACTTTACTTCGCCGTCAGACAGACATCTCTTCAAAGCCACGGGACTCCATTTTACCTCACTGAACACGAGAGTATACATACTAATCCTTAATTCGTTCATTTACTGTCACCGTACAACACAGGGTTGCACAACGAAATGCCAGACAAGAAAAACTCAACTACAACAGTAGTGCATTCCTGCAGTGGCTGCTCGATTGAATGCTGGTGAAACACTCGACTTCATGTAGAAATAAAACAAATGGAGGAAGCATTCCGACTAATCTAGATGTCTTGATCAAAGAAAGAAACCATGGTAAGCTCAGAATTGTCACTCACGGTGGACAGTTGTTGTTTTTAAAAGGAAAGAGAATCAATGCAGCAGAACATCATAAAAAACAGGATGTCTCTCACCTCTGTGGACGGCCCACATTATACAAAACGCAGAGCCGCCGATCTCATCGAAGGGCTTCTTGCGTGTGATGACCTCCCACAGGATGATGCCCCAGCTGAACACGTCACACTTCTCACTGTAGTTGCTGCCTGAGGGATCACACACACACACACATTAGATTCACCGTCTTCACGACTTGATATCCACAAGCAGAAAGATGATGCTGGTGATGCTGATCCTATGAGCAGAATCCAATTCTTCCGGCCTCATAACACTGCAATCGCAACGCATGCGAGTGTATGAAATGACGGCGTGTTTAACAGCACCTGCTGCATGAAAAAGAAATGTGAAAAGAGGAAATATATGCAGAGTGTATGAATCAATTAATGCCATAAAACGTCCCTTTATTATCTAGTTTGACAGTCTTCCCAGCGTATGTATAAATATGACCAAATTGTGAACATTTTGCTAGCTCTGGCTAATGTCACACTCTCCACTACCTCTGCCCGATCGCACTGAGCATGTGCAACTGTCAACAGAGACGAGAAGGAAGCGAGATGGCTCACGCGTTAGTACGCAGGTGATGATGAAGTAGCTCAGTACCGATCGCACAGGTGCTAGTTCAGAGAGCGGTACATTAGCCAGAGCTAGCAAAATGTCAGCCATTTGCTCATATTTATACATCAACTAGATCATAAAATTAATTTATTTGCCATTCATTTATTTGCCATTCATACTCTATGTATTTGTTCATGTTTTACAAAAGGTTGACTGGGCTAGTAGTATACAGCTGATAAAAAGCGAATTATATATGTTTAGAGTTTTTAATGCAATGGTATGAGATTGGTGGTCGGTAACAGTTGGTCAGGGGAAACAATGTGTCTGAACATCTCTGCAGAACACAGGCGGCACACATATACCACCAGAATGAGAGACAAGTAACGTGTCGTTACTGATTCTGCAGCACAAGAAATCTGTATATTAAAGTCAAATAAAGAAAAATGTCATGCATTTTCTTCCCAGGTTGCCTTTTATTTGACGCCGTATTAAGCGTAGTTTGTACTCGCCGTAGTGAAGCCGGCGCGGTTATGTGACTGATACAAGCACTGTTTACATGTCTAGGCACCATATAAAGATGGACGATTTGTTTTCAGATGCTTCAGAAACAGGAGGTGTTAATCTACATTTGAGTAAATAGTTTGCAGGATATTCAACCTTTGTTTCTTTATAATACATTTAATACTTGACTTCTTTATCTACAGGACTTGTATGAAGGCAATAAAGTAGTCCATGAATATGAGCTACGAGTTTACAGGTAGTTACAATCCATCCTGCGCATTGTGGAGGTTAGGTTAGGGTGTCTTTTTGAGTATAAACACCGACGTTCATGCTCGGAGGCTCGCGCTACGACGCCAAGAGCGAGTTCAAACAAAGCTTTAGGGCCTTTGTAGGTAAAAAAAGAATAGAGCCTGTGGAGGGCTGTAATATTCAGAGAGAAATAAAGTTGAAACAAACTCACAAATTTGTGAGATTATCAAGAACATTCATTTTTTTGCTTTTTTTCTCATAAATTTGCCAATTTAAACAGTTTTTTTCTCATGAATTAAATCTCTGAGTTTATATGTATATGCATTTATACACACACACACATTTAAAAAAAAAATACAGATCCAGATGCTGGAAAACGAATCTTAAATTCTCGCTTGGAACAAAAGTAGTGTTTGCAGCTCACCTTCAAACACCTCCGGTGCCATCCAGGCTGCACTGCCCTTATTGTTGGTCATGTAGGTCTGAATATCACAAGCTGTTCCAAAGTCACATATCTTCAGCACGGTGCCACGAGCCACCAGCAGCAGACTGAAACAGTGCAGTGCACGCCATTAAAGGCTGAAGACAATGTGTTATACACTCACTTCTACAAAACATATCTGTGGACGAAAATGAGGAGTTCAGATAGAAACCTTTGCAGGTATTTGGTCATAAAACAGAGTATTGGACGGGACCGTGAATGTCTGAATAAAATGCCTCGGCAATCCATTAAACAGAATTCAGTCTGGCACGAAATAAACCGACCAACCAAGACTAACGTTGCCAACTAACGGTGCCATGCCACCAACCAAAATAAAAGACATCGTCGAGAAAAAGTACAAATGAAAATACATTTCATTGTCAATGTCAATAGGTAGTTCATATTAGATAACGGGCTTTCTTGCTCAAACTGGAGGCAAGACAGAGTATCATTTTTTACATCAATCTACAAGTGGAGGATAAATGTAGAGAGGAGTTTTGCTTTGTGTTATATAGACTGTTCTTTTCCAGCTGTAGAGGCCATGCATCGTGTGTATAGCTCTCATCAGGCATTTCCATACATGCTTTCCTCTTAAACATGCCTCGGGCTGTGCAGGCTTCTCGTGACTCATCACCGTGTTTGAACTCTGACCTGTATGACTTTCATTGTGTCATAAAGAGACTTACTTGGGTGGTTTGAGGTCCCGGTGGATTAAGGCCTTTGGCTTCATAGAATGCAGATAGGCGACTCCCTGGGCACACTGCAGACACCAGCTCATGGCGTGGGATGCCGTGTAGTGGGGCTGAGGGTCGGCACTGTGCAGGACTTGGATTGGGAGACAAGAAGAGAATGAGATATGAAGACAGACACGGGGCCAATCTCAAATCCATTGTGGACCTCTTGTGTGATGAGCGTGGATGGTATCATCAGTGGGGTTTTGCATATGTCGTATATTTAGCAGAAAAACAAACTAGTCGGATATTCTTTGACGTTTTAGTGGTACATTTATGAGATTTAAAGAAAAATATATATATTTTCAAAAACTATAAAGTCATAGATTTGCGAGAAACATTAAATATTATTTTTTTTCTTGTGCATTTCTTTTTTCTTGTAAATTCACCACTTAAATCACATCTTTAAAAAAAATGTACGTCTTTAAACTTGGAAATAATTTTTCCCTGCATACCCCAGCTCTGACATATAAGTTTATTTTTTTTGTACTTTTTTTAAAATATAGCCCTGATATGCCGTGGTAATTCAGCCCAAGGTGTGCCAAAATTGCCACTACATCTTTTATTTAAATAAGACTCTAGCTTATGTTGTTGATCATGATACAAATTAAATCAACGTTTTTTTGGCACGTACACAATCCTACACATTACATTGTGTAGTGCAATTCTTTCGTGCCTAGCTTCAGAAGCAACATAGAAAAAATACATTAATTACATTAAACAGTGTAACCATAAGTAAGTTCCAGAAGAAATGAAACAACATAACCGGTACTGTACTGTACATCATGTGCAATGCGCCCAGTCAACATGAATCATCAAGAATATTCGACAGACATAATAGGACTTACGGTTGTATAAAGAGCCACACTCTGCATACTCCATGACCAGACAAACCTGAGAACACACATCACATTCCCTTAGCAGTGAAAGCATGACAGTGCTGCCTGACGAGACGTTCACACGTCCCCTTGGTGGAGCGACAAACGGGTTGGCTCTGTAACCAATCTCAACAAAGGCTATATCCACACTACTACGTTTACATTTATTCATTATACTACTGCCGTCATGACGAGGAAGCAACTGTTATTGGAGCGATTAGCAAGCAGTGTGTCCTGCGTATCAGACCTACGGAGCGGACGTTTAAAGTTACGGTTAGCGGCCTTGAGGAAGACGATGGACACAAAACGGAGGACTTTCCTGTCCTTATTAATGCTCATTTTGTTCTGCACAACTATTGTGAAGTCCACACAGAAACTGTAAAGGAACAAAAGCATAAATGTTCTCCAGTGTGACAGAGTCTTCAGCCACCAGCAGAGCTACGACTGAGAACAGACAACAACAAAACCGAGGAAACGAGTGAGAGACGTGTGTTGACCACATTTATGGACCTATAAATACATATGAACTTTGATTTGTAAGTGTTCATTTTATAGTAAATGGAATGTGTGTGCCAGAGAGCGATGGAGCAAGACCTGCAGCCTTGTGACCAAGTTTGAAAAGTTTTTTTCCACGAAATGTGTCTGTTTGAGTTTATAGAGGAAGATTTTAAAGGAAGACCTTAAGTATCAAACATGACCTTTTATTATTGAAGACTACTAAAATACTAGTGGTGTAACACAGGGGTCCCCAACCTTTTTTGCGTCGCGGACCGGTTTCATGTTCGAAAATATTTCCACGGACCGGCCTTCAAGGTGTGTCGGATAAACACGACGAAATAAAATAATACGACCGGCGTGAAAACAAATATTAAATGCATAAAAAATACAACTCACCATGACGCTGAATCAGTGGAGCCCTGAGCTTGTTTCTGTGCCACGAGACGGTCCCATCTGGGGGTAACGGGAGACAATGACACCCGAAGTGTGTTCCGTATATCCAGTCTACTCCGTCATTTTGTCTTGATTATGGTTACTGCAGAAAATCCAGCTTCACAGAGATAGCAGGTTGGAAATGGAAGCAATGTTTTGAGTGCTTTTGTGGCGATCTCAGGATATTCAGCCTTGATTTTCATCCAAAACAGGCAGAGTTGTTGTCTCAAACATACTTTTAAGGCCTCCGTCATTTTCAAGCTCCAACAGCTGATCTTCCTCTGGCACGGATAAGCTCGATTCACCTGGTTTGTTCACAAATGGGTCGCGGATCCATTCCTTCGCGGATCCATTCCTTCGCAGTTCGTGGGTCTTTTGTGGTTGGGAAGTAACGCTGAAACTCTTTTAAAAGCAAAGACAGGTGATCTTGCACCAGCTGGGAGAATGAAGGTCCAGGCTCAGTCTCTTCCAAAATCCCTGCTAATGTTTGAAACATGTCAAATATCCCTCTGTCCACTCGCCGATCCCACAATTCCAGTTTGGCTTTGAATGCAGCTACTTTATCTGCCAATTTGAAGACGGTTGTCATTTTCCCCTGAAGTGACAGATTGAGTTCGTTGAGCAGGTTGAATATGTCGCACAAGTAAGCGAGTTTTGCGACCCATTCCTCGTCACTGAAATGTGCTGCCAGTGGTGACTTTTTTTCTGAAAGAAATCTCTGCAGTGGCTCTCGTAACTCAAACACTCTGGCCAGCGATCTTCCTCTGGATATCCATTTTATTTATGTGTAGCTTGTGGGCTGAATTTAACGTATCACGTGACAAGCGTCTTGACATGTGTCAAGAGGGACTGGCGCATGTAATTGGGAGAGAATCCGGTCATTTTTCAAAATAAAATATCTTTCCGACTGATAATCAATCAAATGAAAAAAGTTATTTATTCTTTCTGTATGGCCCGGTACCAAATGACCCGCGACCCGGTCATTTGGTCATATGAACCGTGGATTAATGACACAGTTCACCATCACAGTGTGAAATAAAGTTTTACTGACATCGTTATTCACCAATGTTCAGTGAAATATGTGATCAGGACATCATTGATGCTTTCACTGATGTCTGATAATGTGACATTGTTTTAAAGTGACTGGAGGAGAGCTAATGAACAAAGCTTCACTTCAGTTACATTATGATACGTTCAGGCTCTGTTCGGTTAAATGAGTACTGGGTGAAGGTAGATTATAACGTTGTCATCATGTGTTCACATGTGATCTGTAAAATGTAGTGTTGATGATAAACTTGAATAAATGCAGTTGTTTGAAGGAGACGTTTTCACAACAACATTAATAGATATTAGAGATGAATTATGAGCTGTTTACATGAGCTATAAACAGATTATAATACAGCATTAAACTAAAACTTTATTGTTTACAGACTTCAGTCATTGAAATGATTTTTGGGACGGTGGCAAAAAATAAATTGTATAAATCCTTGTATACCAACTGCTATAATCAAACAACAAAGGGATCTGTATCTGCCAATATGGATCATCAATGATCGGCAATTAGTATCAGCAGCGAAACAACCTGATCAGGGATCTCTGAACGTTTTGCTTGCTCCATTTTTCTTTTGTGCTGATCTGATTTTGACTCCGATCCGTGATACGATTCGAACCGTGACTTTTATGATCCGTTGCACCACTATTTAACACCCGTATTTTCTGTAACTAAGCAACCATTCTACTTCCTGTTTACACCGGCACCCGTATGCCCAGTGTACGTGAATAGTCATGAGGTTTTCGTTTTCAGGCGTGCTAGTATGGACGGAAATCATGTCGAAAACACCTGTGTTGACGGAGATGGCTTTTGCTTTAAAATGGAAACGTATTAGTGTGGATACAGCCTAAAGTCCTGGTGATGTGCTCCTCAGTTTATTCAGGAAGCGGCATGTCCTTCACCACACACATCACGAGAGGAGGGCGCTGATATGATGGACGCCACTGGAGCTCATAGCGCGTTGTATACTCACTGGATTGTCACAGGAGCCATACAGCTTCACAATGTTGGGGTGATTCACCCGGGACAGCTGGCGGAGCTGTGCACACAGAAAAAATGACTTATTACCATGAATATGTTCATTTCTGTAGGTCCGTGTGTATTAGATACTGAACAGGTATTATGGCGGTTCTACAGAGTCACGGCATACATATCATCATAATGCTCTCCACATATTATTTATTACCTTTGATGTATGAAAACAATATGCAACATACATGTGCCTAGAGTTACAGTACAAAAGGTCACAGTAACAAACAATTCATTATTTGATCAAGTAGTTCCTGAGATAAATCCAAATTTCATACATTATAAAGGTATTTTAGAGTTTTTGTAGGGCTGCTTGTGTTTAGAGACATTTCACTTCTGAGAACTTTGGCTTTTCTTTTAAAAACGGGGGAAAAATGGTTTTCTATAAAATTACGTTTTCATATTCCTCAAACTACGGCCTCAAATGTAGGACTGCCCCATCTTTGTCGATTAGTCGACTAATCGCTCGTTTAGATCCAAGCTGACTAAAGGTGCGTTCACACCGGTCGCGTTTTTTTTTTGACGCGCGTCGAGATTACATACAAAGTCTATGCACAGACGCGATGAGACTGGCGCGCCGCGATTTTGCGATTCGGCGGCGCGTTGGACGCGTTATTGCGGCGCGGTGGACGCGTTGGACGCCGCAAAATCGTCAACACGCGAGTTGAAATTTTTCAACTTCTGCGACATAATCGCGTGACGCTGTGGCGCGATAGCCTATCAGCGTTGAGTTGCTCCCCCCGTCATCAGTGCCGTACCTCCTGCCCGTGCTGAATCGCAAACAACAATGGAGGACAAATAAATCCTGTAGCCGTCTGTGTTCACCCAGAGCTCTACGATACCTCATATCAACAGAGACCGGACCAAACTATGTGTATACATATGTGTGTGTAAACCATACGGTACAAACAATGAATAGACGCTGCCGTATTTACGTCTACGTGACGTTATTGAGTGCTGGTGGAGCTGCTACGATGTTAGCATAGCCTAGCACCGCTCCCGGCATCATTACGTAGTTATTTCGGAGTCCCTTTTTGTCGGAGAAGACAAGTACAAATCGGTATCATTATGTAGTTATTTAGGAGTCCCTTTTTGTCGGTTTATTTTCCGTTAAATCACAGCCAAATCAGTTTATTTTGTGTTCCTACAGCTGTAGTAAACAGCGACCGGTGGCTTGCTAGACACAGTGAATACAGCTCGATACAATCCACGGAGCTGCTCTGAACAATATTATGAACCAGACATGACGCCGTTTAGTTTCCCGGGATATCTGTGACTTCCAGAACACGTAGGAATATAGGTTATTCTTTCCATGGTTAATGGCGGACAGTTGAACGGACCCTCTCCGGCGCTACGAGATGTTGCGGCGTTTGGTCTGAACACGACCGGCGGCGCGTTGGACGTGATTTTGCAGTGCGTTGGACGCGATTTTGCAGTGCGTCAAAAAATCAACGCGACCGGTGTGAACGCAGCATAAGACTTCTTTAGTCGAGTCTTCATTTTTTTATGCTTTTTCATGCTGAATGACTTATGAGCACTAGATTAAAAAAAGAGTGGTGCTTTTGTGCGATTCTTCGACGTTGATTAAATCAAATAATCGAGTCTCCAAAACCGTACGAGTGTTAGTCGACTAACAATGTCTTTGG